>JBBYHO010146526.1:0-64984 GCA_038382025.1 Adansonia gregorii | reverse complement strand
CACAAGCTAACGACACCCGAGTTAAAGCTCGTACAAGTTAGCGACACCTGAATCAAAGCACACATAAGGTGATGGCACCTGAGTCAAAGCCCACACAAGCTAGTGGCACCGAGTCTGAGTCAAAGCCCGTAGAAGCTGATGGCACCTAGTTTGAGTTAAAATCCACATAAGCTGGCAGCACCCGAGTAAAAGCCCACATGAGCAGTTGGCACCCAAGTTTAAGTCAAAGCCTGCATGATCTTGGGGCACTCAAATCAAAGCCATATGAGCTAGCAGCACGTCAAAGTCTGCGCAAGTTGGTGGCACTTACATAAAAAATCTATTATACTCTACACCTACCTTAGGTGGTCAAACGTTAAAAAACCTATCACCCTAGTGTTTAGGGAAGTGTTATTCCACCCCAAATAAAATAGTGTCTATTCATCTTTGCCCTATTCTTGATTCTTAACAATGGTCAAAGAGGGCCAGCTGTAGACACTTTATTTTCTTCGGGCTAATTTTTAGCAATCTGCGGCACGAATGTGAGAGGGGGTGATGATTGAGGAGGTCAAGAAGGCCTATGGATCATATCAAAGGTAAATACAAAGATGTGGCATTGAAGGATATAGTTCAAGGTGTTCGAGGTCAAAAGATATTAGAAAATTCATAATTTTGCTTGAATGTATTGATATATGGTTCTCATGTATCGATACAATGCTCCAACGATGCAAAACTTTGAAATGTCCTCATTTATATCTATACAACATGTACATGTATCAATACAGGAGCTCATAAATTGATACTAGGCCATACCAAAACCAAAACATGTATTCTATAAAGAAATGTATCAGTACATATTAATAAGTATCGATACAATGATCATTGTATCAATACAATGAATATTGTATTGATACAGTCAAGGTTTTTAGACTAAATGTATCAATACATTTTGCAATGTATCAATACATATAAGCTATTTTCCATGGTTTGAGCATTTTTGACTCATCTACCATTAATCTAAAACTCGATTTTAACTCTTTTTTTGCAACAAAAAAGACCAAAACTCATATCAAATTACGAATTTAGACTTTTGAATTAATCAAAATATTTTTTTAAGTCCAAATTAGATAAAAAATGTCAATGTCACATGATCACCCTACTCTTCCCTAGATTGTTGACCAAGACCACCATTAGCCACCCTATTTACTGGAAAATCATTTCAGCATTTAAACCAGCTACCCTATGTTCATCACATTGGTAGTAATTTGCTCCCTACAGGCATTCTATAGCCACTAAGCTGACATCACTTTGTTCCCCTTCAGAAATGACCAAACACACCTCCAATTTGGCCCTAAAACTACTTATATCTCAGCTAAGGGACTTTAGATTCTAACTCATTTTAACTTCCAAAGCACATTCACACATCAAGAAAACCAAATCTCATAACTCTTCACTCAACACCCACAAATAGCCCTGAAACACTTATTTTCAACCACTACACATTTGGAAAATCACCCTTATCCATACCAGAACTAAAACCATATTGTTTCTTTCTTTTTCTTGCTTATTAACAATAAGCAAAAGAGAAAATTCAAGCTATTTCCACTGCTCTAACTATATGGCCAAAACTTGAAGTTTTGTTAGTATAACCTCTTACTTTATCACTTTCATTTTTGTTTTTCAACATCATTATCATTTTAGTGGGCTCTCCATGTTTCCATCACCCTTTTAGGATTCTCATGCATTATTGTGGTCTTTGGTTGTGGTAGTTTAGGATTTGGATGCCTTAATGCCCCTTCAATGTGCAAAATGCCTCATTTCATCCTCATTGTTTTGATAGCTCTTGCTCATACATTTTATGCCATGTCCATGCATCTTGTTATGATTAATCCATATATGAATCCTTAGCCTAGCATATTTCAACCATGTTTATATGTTAGCTTGTATTTTGTCATGAATCATTGTCATTTTCAACATGTTTCACTCAATGAGATGTGTGCATAACACATTTTTTTGTTAAGACCGTTGGTAAAGTTTGCATCCCCATTTATGTTTTGTGCCATCCCCCTGTATGTTCATTGTCTTCTCCTTACCTAATGCATGTTTGATGGCTATCAAAAATTGATTTTCAAAACCTCCCCAAGCCAAGCATGTTAACCTTAACTAATGAGGATTAGCATGAACTTAGCATTTTCTTTAAAGTTAGCAAAAAAATATATTGGGAAAAATTAAGTTTTTCAGATCTGGAATCTTGGTTAAATAAGCGCAAATCTTCTAATTTTGCAATGAAAATGGCTAACACTTGTTCTTGAAATGTTCATGCCTTGTTTTTGAGTCAAAACCTTGAATGATATGATCAACGGACTATTTCATCATTCCAAAATATTCCCAGGCTGTGCAAATGAGTTTGTGATGCTCATGCTACTCTTTCCCTTCAGTTGTGGATGTTTAAATGTTGATGACTCGAGTTTGGACCTGTAAATATAAAAAAAAATAAGAAATATCCTCTACTTTACTTTATACCCTACTAGTAGCAGCACTATTACAAATTAAAAATCACTTTAAAATCCCAAATGAATTTTCATGAATTTTATAATATTTTTGTTTGAAAATGTGTCAAAATATCTTTAAAATGAGATCTTGTTCATTCTCGAATCGGTTCGGATGAAAGAATTATGATTTTTCAAAGTTAGACTATATAGAATCCTTGAAGTGAACAAAATGCATTCTGATTGGGCCCTTTAGGCCCACTAAATGATTTTTCCAAATCCATCTAGCATTTTTCCTAAAATGTTCATGAAATTCCCTTTTAGGAAATGTATTATTTGCAATTTTTTGATACGAAATGGGTCTAAAATGATTTTTCAAATTTTGACACACCTTATCCTTCATATGCTCTGCTAATAGCATAATCAATCTGAACATTGAAAGTTTATTTCCCCAGAAAGTGACTTTTAGGGATAGTGGGAATAGTTTTAAATTAACCATTGTCGAGCTAACTTTCTAATGGTACCTGTCCACCCTCGAAAGCTTTCAAACCAATTTAGAATAAATTCTGAAAGTGGGATCACGCAATGTTGTCCCTTGTTCTAGGTCACGATCAAAATTAACTTGTTTTCCCAAATTTCATCTCGAGACATTCGAATGTCTCCGCGTATCCTCGATTAGCCTTGAAAACATGCTTTGACCTCCCGTAAGCTTGTACCAAGGCACAAACATATTTTACATCTTTACCATCCTCATTCACAATAATTTTTTTTTCCAAAAGTTGTCAAAATGCTCACTCATTTTTTAAATCACAAAGTTCTGTCAATTTAGGTTTTCTAACTCAATTTCTTTAAAGAGTGTCAGATATGTTACTTTCGAAGATACTCTAACCTCGACCTTTCGAAGGAAGACTCTGACCTTATTTTTTTAAATTGTCATGATTTAAAAAATCTTTCTTTATCCAAATTATTTGTCATCCATGGGGATACTCTAACCTCAACCTTTCGAGGGGATACTCTAAACCCATTTTTCAAAATTAACAAGATTTAAAAATCTTCCTTTATCAAAATTATTTATCATCCATGGGGATACTCTAACCCTATCTTTCAACTATAATTAATTTTTTCCTCCTTCTCAAATTTCCATGAATGTGTCAAACAATTCTCATTCAATCAAGAAATTCAGATGCATCTTAAAAATTGTTAATTCAGTTATTCCCAGATAATCGATGCCAATTGCGAGACAAATTCCAACAGTCCATTCCTTTTCTTTATCATTGCATTGAATGATCTATGGTATGTTACTTCATTTGTTGCCTTACTAATGTGATTTCTTTGTGATGATTATTTGCATTCATGTTTTCAAATCAGTTCAAATAAAATTAAAGGTAATGTTTTGCATGGGTATTTCTCTAGTGCCTAAAGTGGAACATTCCATTTTCAAAGTAAAATCTAGAGGTCATTATATTCCCTATCTCTCCGAGGCATGAGATTAAGTCTTTTTCATAGATTTGTATTTCTATAAGATTCATGCATTAAAATAGGGTTATATCAAAATAGTGATGAGGTAAGATCGAAAGAATCAAAACCAAGAAAAGACATAGCTAGTAAGGTACCAATTTTGGGCATCACGAAGAGGTTCGTACCTTATCGTACATAACCAAATCCCAAACCCAAACGGTGAATCTTTATACTACATAGACCACGGGATCGATATTTTGAGTTTTGTAACTTAAAACAAATGAACTTTAACACTAAAAAAAGAGGGAAAAAAAGCTTTTCTTATGAAACCAAAGCATCAATGTCATTTATCCCAAAGAGGAGAATAAGTTTATAGTGCCTAATCTTGAAAAGAAAGCAGATGACTATGTGAATCCATATTTGTCCTAATTAACAAATGGACTTAAGCTCAAAAAATGATGGAAGAGAAGCTGTTCTTATGAAATCGAAGCATCAATGTCATTATGCCAATGAGTAGAATAAGTTAATGGTGCCTAATCATGAAAAGGAAAAATACTACTATATTAATCTATGCCTGTCAAAATTGACAAATGAACTTTAACTCTAAAAAATGATCAAAAGAGAAGCTTTTCTTATGAAACCAAAGTATCAATGTTATTAATCCCAATAAGGAGAATGAGCTTATAGTGCCCAATCATGAAAAGGCAAGAGATTATTACGTGAATTGGGTTTGTCCCAATTGACAAATGAACTTTAACACTAAAAGATGACAGAAAGAGAAGCTTTTCTTATGAAACTAAAGCTTAATGTCGTTTATCTCAAAGAGCAAAACGCATTTATGGTGCCCAATCATGAAAAAAAAAGAGATTACTATTGAATCCATGTTTGTCCTAATTAACAAATGAACTTTTACTCTAAAAAAATGATGGCAAAAAAAGCTTTTCTTATGAAACTAAAGCATCAATTTCATTCACCCCAACGAGGAGAATGAGATTATGGAGCCTAAACATGAAAAGAAAAGAGACTACTATGTGAATCTATGTTTGTCCCAATTGACAAATGAACTTCAACTCTAAAAAATGATGGGAAAAATAGCTTTTCTTATGAAATCAAAGCATCAATGCCATTTATCCTAAAGAAGAGAATGAGTTTGTGGTGCCTAATCATGAAACGTAAGGAGATTATTATGTGAATCCATGTTTGTCCCAATTAACAAATAAACCTTAACTCTAAAGAATAATGGAAAGAGAAGCTTTTCTTACGAAACGAAAGCATCAATGTTATTTATCCCAAAGAGTAGAAAGAGTTTACGGTACCCAATCATGAATAGTAAAGGTGATTATCATGTGATTCCATCTTTGCCCTAATTGACAAACGAACTTTGATCCTAAAAAATGGTGGGAAAAAAAGCTTTTTAAATGAAACCAATGCATCAACTTCATTTATCCCAATGTCATTTATCCCACTGACCAGAATGAGTTTTCGATGCCCAATCATGAAAAGAAAGGAGATTACTGTTGAATCCATGTTTGGCCCAAGACAAATGAACTTTAACTCTAAAAAATGATGGTAAGAGAAATTTTTCTTATGAAACCAAAGCATCAGTGTCATTCACCCCAACAAGGAGAATGAGTTTATGGAGCCTAATCATGAAAAGAGAGGAGACAACTATGTGAATTTGTGTTTGTCTTGATTGACAAATGAACTTTAACTCTAAAAAAATGATGGAAAAAGAAGCTTTTCTTATGAAACCAAAGCATCAATGTCATTTATCCTAATAAAGAGAATGAGTTTATGGTGCTCGATCATGAAAAGTAAGAAGATTGTTATGCGAATCCGTGTTTATCCTAATTGACAAAAGAACCTTCATTATATAAAATGATGGAAAGAGAATTCTTACAAAACCAAAACATCAATGTCATTTATCCTAAAAAGTAGAAAGAGTTTACGGTGCCCGCCCATGAATTAAATGGGTGATTATTGTGTGATTCCGTCTTTGTCCTGATTGACAAATGAACTTTGATTCTAAAAAATGATAGGAAAAAAAAGCTTTTTAAATGAAACCAATGCATTAATGTCATTTATCCTACTGAGCAAAATTAGTTTCTAGTGCCCAATCATGCAAAGAAAGAATATTACTATGTGAATACATGTTTGTCTTAATTGACAAATGAAGTTTAATTCTAAAAAATAATGGAAATAGAACCTTTTCCTATCAAACCAAAGCATCAATGTCATTCATCGAAGAGAGAAGAATGAGTTTACAGTGCCCAATCATGAAAAGAAAAAAGATTATTATGTGAATCCTTATTTATCCTAATTGATAAATGAACTTTAACTTTAAAAAATGATGAAAAAAGAAGCTCTTCCTATGAAACCAAAGCATCGATGTCATTCATCCCAAAGAGGAGAATGAGTTTATAGTGCCCAATCATAAAAAGAAAAAAGATTATTATATGAATCCGTGTTTGTGCCAATTGACAAATAAACTTTAATAGTAAAAAGTGATGGAAAGAGAAGCTTTTCTTATGAAACCAAAGCATCAATGTCATTTATCCCAATGAGGAGAATGAGTTTATAGTGCCTAATCATGAAAAGAAAGGAGATTAATATGTGAATCCGTATTTGTCCTTATTGATAAATGAACTTTAACTCTAAAAGATGATGGAAAGAGAAGCTTTTCTTATGAAGCCAAAGCATCAATATCATTCATCCCAATAAGGAGAATGAGTTTATGGTCCCAATCGTGAAAAAAAAAACATTACTATGTGAATCCATGTTTATCCAATTGACAAATAAACTTTAATTATAAAAATGATGGAAAGAGAAGCTTTTCTTATGAAACCAAAGCATCAATATCACTCATCCTAATGAGGAGAATAAGTTTATGTTGCCAAATTATGAAAAAAAATGAAGATTATTAAGTGAATCTGCATTTGTCCTATTTGACAAGTGAGCGTAACACTAAAAAATGATGGAAGGAGAATCTTTTCTTATGAAACCAAAGCATCGATGGCATTATCCCAACGAGGAAAATGAGTTTATGTTGCCCAATCATGAAAGGAAAGGGGATTACTATATGAATCCGTGTTTGTCCTAATTGATAAATGAACTTTAATTCTAAAAAATGGTGGAAAAAGAAGCTTTTCTTATGAAACCAATGCATCAATGTCATTTATCCTAATGAGTAGAACGAGTTTATGGTGCCCAATCATGGAAAGAAAGGGTGATTATTATGTGATTCTGTCTTTCTCTTAATTGATAGAAGAACTTTTATTCTAAAAAATGGTGGGATCAAAAGCATTTCGAATGAAACCAATACATAAATGTCATTTATCCCAATGCGAGGAATGTGTTTATGGTGTCTAATCATGAGAAAAAAAGAGATTATTATGTGAATCCTTGTTTGTCCCAATTAACAAATGAACTTTGACTCTAAAAAATAATGGAAAGAAAAAACTTTCTTATGAAACTGAAGCACCGATGTCATTTATCCTAATGAGTAGAATAAGTTAATGGTGCCTAATCATGAAAAGAAAAGAGATTACTATGTGAATCCGTGTTTGTCCCAATTGACAAATGAACTTTAACTCTAAAAAATGATGGAAAGAGAAGCTTCTCTTATGAAATCAAAGCATCAATGTAATTTATTCAGATAAAGAGAATGAGTTTACGGTGCCCAATCATGAAAAGAAAGGAGATTACTTTGCGGATCCATGCTTGTCCCAGTTTACAAATAAACTTTAACTCCAAAAAATGATAGATCTTATGAAACCAAAGCATCAATGCCATTTATCCCAATAAAGAGAATGAGTTTATAGTGCCTAATCAAATAAAGAAAGGAGATTACTATATGAATCTGTCTTTATCCAAATTTACAAATAAACTTTAACTCAAAAAACTGATAAAAAAAAGCTTTTCTTATGAAACCAAAGCATCAATGTCATTCATCCCAATAAGGAAAATGAGTTTATGGTGCCCAGTTATGAAAAGAATGAAGATTATTATGTGAATCTATGTTCGTCCCAATTGACAAGTGAACTTAACACTAAAAATGATGAAAGAGAAGCTTTTCTTACAAAACCAAAGCATCAATGGCATTTATCCTAACGAAGAGAATGAGTTTATGGTGCCTAATCATGAAAAGAAAAGGGATTACTATGTGAATCCGTGCTTGTACCAATTGACAAATGAACTTTAATTTTAAAAAATGATGGAAAGAAAAGCTTTTCTCATGAAACCAAAGCATTAATCTCATTTTTTCCAATGAGTAAAATGAGTTTATGGTGCCCAATCATGGAAAAAAAGGTGATTATTATGTGATTCCATCTTTGTCCTAATTGACAGGTGAACTTTTATTCTAAAAATGGTGGGAACAAAAGCTTTTCGAATGAAACCAATACATAAAAGTCATTTACCCAAATGCGGAGAATGTATTTATGCTGCCTAATCATGAAAAGAAAGGAGATTATTATGTGAATCCTTATTTGTCCTAATTAACAAATGAACTTTAACCACAAAAAATGATGAAAGAAAAGCTTTTCTTATGAAACTAGAGCATCTACGTCATTTATTCTAATAAGTAAAACAAGTTAATGGTGCCCAATCATGAAAAGGAAAAAGAGTACTATATGAATTTGTGTTTATCCCAATTGATAAATGAACTTTAACTCTAAAAAATGATGGAAAGAGAAGCTTTTCTTACGAAACCGAAGCATGAATGTCATGTATTCAAATGAGTAGAATGAGTTTATCGTGCCTAATCATGTAAAGAAAGGAGATTACTTTGTGAATCCTTATTTGTCCTAGTTGACAAATAAACTTTAACTTTAAAAAATTATGCATCTTATGAAACCAAAGCATCAATGCCATTTATCCCAATAAGGAGAATGAGTTAATGGTGCCCAATCATGAAAAAAAAGAAGATTACTATGTGAATCCTTATTTGTCCAAGTTGACAAATGAACTTTAACTCAATAAATTGATGGAAAGAGAAACTTTTCTCATGAAACCAAAGCATCAATGTCATTCATCCTAATGAGGAGAATGAGTCTATGGTGCCCAATCATTAAAAGAAAGAAGATTATTATGTGAATCAATGTTTGTTTTGTCCTAATAGACAAATGAAATTTAACACTGAAAATGATGGAAAAAGAAGCTTTTCTTATGAAACCAATGCATCAATGTTATTTATCACAATGAGGACAATGAGTTTATGATAGCCAGTTATGTGAATTCTTGTTTGTCCCAATTGATAAACGAACTTTAGCTCTAAAAAATGATGAAAAGATAAGCCTTTTCTATGAAACCAAAGTATCAATGTCATTCATCCTAACGAGGAGAATGCATTTATGGTGCCCAATCATGAAGAGAAAAGGGATTACCATATGAATATGTGTTTATCCTAATTGACAAATGAACTCTGACTCTAAAAAATGATGGAAAGAGAAGCTTTTCGAATTAAACCAAAGCATCAATGTCATTTATCCTTATGAGGAGAATGAGTTAATAGTGCCCAATCATGAAAAAAGAGAGATTACTATGTGAATCAATATTTGTCCTAATTGACAAATGAACTTTAACTCTAAAAAATGATAAGAAAAAAGATGATTTTCTTATGAAACCAAAGCATCAATGTCATTTATCCCAATGATCAGAATAAGTTAATGGCACCCAATCATGAAATGGAAAGAGGCTATTATGTGAATCCATGTTTATCCTAATTGACAAATGAACTTTAACTCTAAAAAATGATAGAAAGAGAAGCTTTTCCTATGAAACTGAATTCTCAATGTCATTTATCCCAATGAGCAAAATGAGTTAACGGTGCCTAATCTCGAAAGGGAAAGAGACTACTATATGAATCTGTGTTTACCAAAATTGACAAAAGAATCCTTGTTTATCCAAATTAACAAAAGAACTTTAACTCTAAAAAATGATGGAAAAAGAAGCTTTTCTTACGAAATCCAAGCATCAGTGGCATTTATCCCAACGAGGAGAATGAGTTTATAGCACCCAATCATGAAAAGAAAGGGGATTACTATGTGAATCCATGCTTGTCCCAATTGACAAATGAACATTAATTTTAAAAAACGATGGAAAAGAGATGCTTTTCTTATAACAAAGCATCAATGTCATTTATCCCAATAAGTAAAACGAGTTTATGGCTCCCAATCATGGAAAGAAAGGGTGATTCTTATGTGATTCCATCTTTGTCCTAATTGACAGATGAACTTTTATTCTTAGAAATGGTGGGAACAAAGCTTTTTGAATGAAACCAATACATCAATGTTATTTATCCTAATACGAGGAATGTGTTTATGGTGCCTAATCAAGAAAAGAAAAGAGATTATTATGTGAATTCGTGTTTGTCCTAATTAACAAATAAACTTTAACTTTAAAAAACGATGGAAAGAAAAGCTTTTCTTATGAAACCAAAGCATCAATATCATTTATCCTATAAGTAGATCAAGTTAATGGTGCCCAATCATGAAAAGAAAAGAGAACACTATATGAATCTGTGTTTCTCCCAATTGACAAATAAACTTTAACTCTAAAAAAATTATGGAAATAGAAGCTTTTCTTATGAATCCAAAGCATCAATGTCATTTATTCAAACAAGGAGAATGAGTTTACGGTGCCTAATCATGAAAAGAAAGGAGATTACTTTCTGAATCCATGTTTATCCTAATTGAAAAATGAACTTTAACTCTAAAAAATGATGGATCTTATGAAACCAAAGCATCAATGCCATTTATCCCAATAAGCATAATGAGTTATAGTGCCAAATCATGAAAAGAAAAGAGATTACTATGCGAATATGTGTTTGTCCAAGTTGACAAATGAACTTTAAGTAAAAAAAAAAGATGGAAAAAAAAGCTTTTTTTATGAAACCACAACATCAATGTCATTCATCTTAATGAGAAGAATGAGTTTATGGTGCCTAATCATTAAAAGAAATGAGATTATTATGTAAATCCATGTTTGTTTTGTCCTAATAGGCAAATAAACTTTAGCACTAAAAATGATGGAAAGAGAAGCTTTTTTTATGAAACCAAAGCATTAATGTCATTTATCGCAATAAGAAGAATGAGTTAATGGTGCCCAATCATAAAAAAAAGGGGATTACTATGTGAATTCTTGTTTGTCCTAATTGATAAACAAACTTTAGCTCTAACAAAATGATGGAAAGATAAGCTTTTTTGTGAAACCAAAGTATCAATGTCATTCATCCTAACGAGGAGAATGAATTTATGATGCCCAATCATGAAAGGAAAAGGGGTTACCACGTGAATCTGTATTTATCCCAAGTGGCAAATGAACTTTGACTCTAATAAATGATGGAAAGAGAAGCTTTTCTTATTAAACCAAAGCATCAATGTCATTTATCCTAATGAGGAGAATCAGCTAATGGTGCCCAATCATGAGAAAAAATAAGATTACTGTGTGAATCCATGTTTATCACAATTGACAAATAAACTTTAACTCTAAAAAATGATAAAAGAGAAGATTTCTTATGAAACCAAAGCATTAATGTCATTCATCCCAATTAGCAGAATGAGTTAATGGCACCTAATCCTGAAAAAGAAATAGGCTAATATATGAATCTATCTTTGTCCCAACTGACAAATGAACTTTAATTCTAGAAAATGATAGAAAAAGAAGCTTTTCTTATAAAACCGAAGCTTCAATATCATTTATCCCAATGAGTGAAACCAGTTAATGGCACCCAACCTTGAGAGGGAAAGACACTACTACGCAAATTCGTGTTTTTCCAAATAGTCAAAAGAACTTTAAATCTAAAAAATAATGGAAAGTGAAGTTTTTTTATGAAATGAAAGCATCAATGGCATTTATCCCAGTAAGGGGAATGAGTTTCTGCTGCCAAATCATGAAAAAAAGGGGATTACCATATGAATCCATATTTGTCACAATTGATAAATAAACTTTAATTTTAAAAAATAGTGGAAAAAGAAGCTTTTCTTATCAAACCAAAGCATCAATGCCATTTATCCCAATGAGGAAAATATGTTTATAGTGCCCAATCATGAATATAAAGGGGATTACTATATGAATTTGTGTTTGTCCTAATCAAAAAATAAACTTTAACTCTAAAAAATGATGGAAAGAAAAGCCTTTTTTATGAAACTAGAGCATCAATGTTATTCATCCCAATGAGGAAAATGAGTTTGTGGTGCCCAATCATGAAAAAAAAAAGATATTATTATGTGAATCCATGTTTGTCCTAATTAACAAATGAACTTTAACAGTAAAAAATGATGGGAAAAGAAGCTTTTCCTATGAAAGCAAAGCATCAATGTCATTTATTCCAATGAGGAGAATGAGTTTATGGTGCCCAATCATGAAAATAAAGGGTGATTATTATGTGATTCCATCTTTGTCCTAATTGGTAGATGAGCTTTTATTCTAAAAAATGGTGGGAACGAAAGCTTATCAAATAATAGCAATACATTAATGTCATTTATCCCAATACAGGGAATGTTTTTATGGTGCCCAATCATGAAAAGAAAGATAGTTATTATGTGAATTCGGGTTTGTCCCAATCAAAAATGAACTTTAACACTTAAAAATAATGGAAAGAGAAGCTTTTCTTATAAAACCAAAGCATCGATGCCATTTATCTCAGTAAGCAAAATGAGTTAATAGTGCCCAATCATGAAAACAAAAGGAGTACTATGTGAATCCATATTTATCCTAGTTGACAAATAAACTTTAACTCTAAAAAATAAAGGAAAAAGAAGCTTTTGCTATAAAACCAAAGCATTAATGTCATTCATCCTAATAAGGGGAATGAGTTTATGTTGCCCACTTATGAAAAGAAAGGAGATTATTATGTTAATCCGTATTTGTCCCAATTGACAAATGGACTTCAGCATTAAAAAAATGATTGGAAGAGAAGTTTTTCTTATGAAATCAAAGCATCGATGTCATTTATCCCAATGAGGAGAATAATTTCATGGTGCCCAATTATGAAAAAAATGGAGACTATTATGTGAATCCATGTTTGTCCCAATTAACAAGGGAACTTAACACTAAAAAATGTTGGAAAGAAAAGCTTTTCTTATGAAACTAAAGCATCAATGGCATTTGTCCTAATGAGAAGATTGAGTTTATGGTGCCAAATTAAAAAAGAAAGGGTATTACTATGTAAATCATGTTTGTCCCAATTGACAAATAAACTTTAGTTCTAAAAAAACGGTGGAAAGAGAAGCTTTTCATATGAAACTATAGCATCAATATCATTTATCCTAATGAGTAGAATGAGCTTATGGCGCCCAATCATTAAAAGAAAGGGTGATTATTATGTGATTCGATCTTTCTCCTAATTGACAGATGAACTTTTATTCTAAAAAATGGGGGGAACAACAGCTTTTCAAATGAAACCAATACATTAATGTCATCTATCCCGATACGGGGAATGTATTTATGGTGCCCAATTATAAAAAAAAAGAGATTATTATGTGAATCTATGCTTGCCCTAATTGACAAATAGACTTTAACTCAAAAAAATGATGGAAAGAAAAGCTTTTTTTATGAAACCAAAACATCGATGTCATTTATCCTAATGAGTTGAATTAGATAATAGCGTCCAATCATAAAAAAAAAAAGAGACTACTATGTGAATCTGTGTATGTCCCAATTGACAAATGAACTTTAACACTACAAAATGATGGAAAAAGAATCTTTTCTTATGAAACTAAAGCAATAACATCATTTATCCCAATAAACAGAATAAGTTAATGGTATGCAATCATGAAAAGAAAGAAGATTATTATGTGATTCCGTGTTTTCCTAATTGATAAAAGAACTTTAGCACTAAAAAATGATAGAAAGAAAAGCTTTTCTCATGAAACCAAAGCATCAATGTCATTCATCCCAATGAGAAGAATGAGTTTATGGTGCCCAATCATTAAAAAAAAGATTATTATGTGAATCCATGTTTGTCCTAATTGACAAATGAACTTTAACACTAAAATATGATGGAAAGAGAAGCTTTTTTATGAAACCAAAGCATCGATGTCATTCATCCCAATGAGGGGAATAAGTTTAAGGCGCCTAATATTATCATGTGAATCCGTGTTTTTCCTAATTGGCAAATGAATTTTAACACTAAAAAATAGTGAAAGGAAAAAGCTTTTCTTATCAAACCAAAGCATAAATGTCATTCATCCTAATAAGGAGAATGAGTTTATGCTACCCAATCATGGAAAAAAAGGAGATAACTATGTGAATCCGTGTTTATCGCATTTGACAAATGAACTTTAACTCTAAAAAATGATGAAAAGAAAAGCTTTTCTTATGAAACAAAAGCATTAATGTCATTCATCCCAATGAGGAGAATAAGCTTATGGTGCCCAATCCTGAGAAGAAAAGAAAGTATTTGCCCTAATTGATAAATGAACTTTAATTCTAAAAAATGTTGGAAAGAGAAGCTTTTCTTATGAAATTCAAGCATCAATGTCATTTATGCAAATGAGAAGAATAAGTTTATGTTCGTGAAAAGAAAAGAGACTACTATGTGAATCCATGTTTATCCTAATTGACAAATGAACTTTAATTTTAGAAAAAATGTGGAAAGGGAAGCTTTTCTTATGAAACCAAATCAACAATTTCATTTACCTTACTAAGCAGAATAAGTTAATGGTGCCAATCATGAGAATAAAAGAGATTACTATGTGAATTTGTGTTTGTTCGAATTGACTAATGGACTTTAAAAAAAATGGAAAGAGAAGCTTTTCTTATAAAATCAAAGCATCAATACAATCCATCCCAATAAGGAGAATAAGTTTATGATGCCCAATAATGAAATGAAAGAAGATTATTATTTAAATCCATGTTTGTCCTAATTGGCAAATGAACTTTAACACTAAAAAAATGATGGAAAGAGAAGCTTTTCTTAAGAAACCAAAGCATCGATGTCATTTATTCCAATGAGAAGAATGAGTTTATGATGCCCAATCATGAAAAAAAAAGAGATTACTATATGAATCTGTGTTTGTCCCAATTGACAAATGAACATTAACAGTAAAGGAATGGTAAGAGCAGCTTTTCTTATGAAACCAAAGCAACAATGTCATTTATCCTAATAAGAAGAAAAAGTTAATGGCACCCAATCATGAAAAGAAAATAGATTACTATTTGAATCCATTTTTATCCTAATTGACAAATGAACATTAACTCTAAAAAATGATTGAAGGAGAAGATTTTTTATAATACCAAAGCATCGATGTCATTCATGCCAAAGAGGAGAACGAGTTTAAGGTGCCCAATAATGAAAAAAAAGGAGATTATTATGTGAATCCATACTTTTTTGAATTGACAAATGAATTTTAACACTAAAAATAGTGGAAAGAGAAGCTTTGCTTATGAAACCAAAGCACCAATATCATTCATCCTAACGAGAAGAATGAGTTTATGCCTCCAAATCATGAAAAAAATGAGATAACTATGTGGATCCGTGCTTGTCCTAATTGACAAATGAACTTTAACACTAAAAAATGATGGAAAGAGAAGCTTTTCTTATGAGACCAAAAGATCAATGCCATTTATCCCACTAGGGAGAATGAGTTTATGGTGCCTAGTCATGAATAGAAAAAAGATTCTATATGAATCAATCTTTGTTCAAATTGACAAATGAACTTTAGCACTAAAAAAGGTTTGAAAAAAAAAGCTTTTCATATGAAACCAAAACATCAATGTCATTTATCCCAATAAAGAGAATGAGTTAATAGTGCCCAATCATGGAAAGAAATGAGATTCTTATGTGAATCCATGTTTATCCCAGCTGAGAAATAAACTTTAACTCTAAAAAATGATGGAAAGAGAAGTATTTCTTATAAACCAAAGCATCAATGTTATTTATCCCAATAGGTAAAATGAGTTTATGTTGCCCAATCATTAGAACAAAAGAGATTATTATGTGAATCTGTGTTCGTCCCAACTGAAAATGAACTTTAACAGTAAAAAAGGGTGGAAAGAGAAGCTTTTCTTATGAAACCAAACCATCAATGTCATTCTGCTAATGAGGAGAATGAGTTTATAGTGCCTAATCATGAAAAAAAAAAGAGATTACTATGTGAATCCATGTTTATCCTAATTGACAAATGAACCTTAATTCTAGAAAAAAGTGGAAAGAGAAGTTTTTCCTATGGAACCACAATTTTATTTATCCCACTAGGCAAAATAAGTTAATGGTGCCCAATCATAAGAAGAAAAGGGATTACTATGTGAATTCGAGTTTATCTGAATTGACAAATGGACTTTAACTCTAAAAAATAATGGAAAGAGAAGCTTTTCTTATAAAACCAAAGCATCAGTGTAATTCATCCCATTGAGGAGAACAAGTTTATGGTGCCCAATAATAAAATGAAAGGAGATTATTATGTGAGTCTGTGTTTGTCCCAATTGATAAATGAACTTTAACACTAAAAAATGATGGAAAGAGAAGCTTTTCTTAAGAAACTAAAGCAGCAATGTCATTTGTCCCAATTAGAAGAATGAGTTTATGGTGCCTAATCATGAAAATAAAGGAGATTATAATGTGAATCCATCTTTGTCCTAATTGACAAATGAACTTTAACACTAAAAAAGGATCAAAAAAGAAGCTTTTCATATCAAACCAAAGCATCAATGCCATTTATCCTAATAAAGAGAATGAGTTAATGGTGCCTAATCATGGAAAGAAAGGAGATTACTATATGAATCTGTGTTTCTCCCACTTAAGAAATGAACTTTAACTCTAAAAAATAAGGGAAAGAGAAGCTTTTCTTATGAAACCAAAGCATCAATGTCATTCATCCCAATGAGCAACATGAGTTTATGTTACCCAATCATTAAAAGACAAGAGATTATTATGAGAAACCGCATTCGTCCCAACTAAAAATGAACTTTAACACTAAAAAATGCTGGAAAGAGAAGCTTTTCTTATGAAACCAAAGCATCAATATCATTCATGCCAATAAGGAGAATAAGTTTATGGTGCCCAATCATGGAAAAAAAAGATTACTATATGAATCCATGTTTGTCTTAATTGAGAAATGAACTTTAATTCTAAAAAAAATGGAAAAAAAAGCTTTTCTTATGAAACCAAAGCAACAATTTCATTTATCCCACTAAGCAGAATAAGTTAATGGTGCCCAATCATGAGAAACAAAGAGATTGCTATGTGAATTCATGTTTGATCAAATTGATAAGTGGACTGTAACTCTAAAAAATGATGGAAAAAGAAGCTTTCTTATAAAACCAAAGCATCAATGTAATTCATCCTAAAAAGGATAATGAGTTTATGGTGCCCAATAATGAAATAAAAAGAGATTATTATGTGAATCTGTGTTTGTCCCAATTGACAAATGAACTTTGACACTAAAAAATGATGGAAAGAGAAGCTTTTCTTATGAGACCAAAGCATCAATGCCATTTATCTGAATGAGGACAATGAGTTTATGGTGCCCAGTCATGAAAAAAGGAGATTACAATGTGAATACATCTTTGTCCCAATTGATAAATGAACTTTAACATTAAAAAAGGATGGAAAAAGAAGCTTTTCTTATAAAACCAAAGCATCAATGCCATTTATCCCAATAAGGAGGATGAGTTAATGGTGCCCAATCATGAAAAGAAAAGATTACTATGTGAATCCGTGCTTGTCCCAGTTGAAAAATGACCTTTAACTCTAAAACTGATGGAAAGAGAAGCTTTTCTCATGAAAGCAAAGCACTAATGCCATTCATCCCAATGAGCAAAATGAGTTTATGTTGCCCAATCATTAGAAGAAAAGAGAATATTATGTGAATCCGTGTTCGTCCTAACTAAAAATGAACTTTAACACTAAAAAATGTTAGGAAGAAAAGCTTTTCTAATTAAACCAAGGAGTCAATGCCATTTATCCTAATGAAGAGAATAAGTTTATGGTGCCCAATCATGAAAAGAAAAGAGATTACTATTTTAATTCGTGTTTGTCCCAATTGGTAAATGGACTTTAGCTCTAAAAAAAGATGGAAAGAGAAGCTTCTCTTATAAAACCAGGGCACCAACGTGATTCATCTTAATAAGGAAGTTTGTGGCGCCCAATCATGAAAAGAAAGAAGATTATTATATGAATCCATGTTTATCTCAATTAAGTAATGAACATTCGCACTAAAAAGATAAGCTTTTCTTCTAAAACCAAAGCAACAATGTCATTTATCCTATTGAGCAGAATAAGTTAATGGCACCCAATCATGAGAAGAAAAGAGATTGCAATATGAATTCATGTTTGTCAGAATTGACAAATGGACTTTAACTCTAAAAAAGGATAGAAAAAGAAGCTTTTCTTATAAAACCAAAGCATCAATGCAATTCATCCCAATTAGGAGAATAAGTTTATGGTGACCAATAATGAAATGAAAGGAGATTATTATGTGAATTCGTGTTTATCCCAATTGACAAATAGACTTTAACACTAAAAAATATGGAAAAGAGAAGCTTTTCTTGAGAAACCATTTCATCAATGTCATTTATCCAAATGAGGAGAATGAGTTTATGGTGCCCAATCATGAAAAAAAAGAGATTACTATGTGAATCCGTGTTTATCTTAATTGATAAATGAACATTAACAGTAAAAAAAATGGTAAAAGTAGCTTTTCTTATGAAACCAAAGCAACAATTTATCCCAATAAACAAAAACAAGTTAATGGCACCCAATCTGAAAAGCAAAGAGATTATTATTTGAATCTGTGTTCGTCCTCATTGAAAAATGAACTTTAACTCTAAAAAATGATGGAAAGAGAAGCTTTTTTATAAAACCAAAGTATCGATGTCATTCATCCCAATAAAGAGAATCATTTAAGGTACCCGATAATTGAAAAAAAAAGGGATTATTATGTGAATCCATGTTTTTCCTAGTTGGCAAATGAATTTTAACACTAAAAAATAATGGAAATAAAAGCTTTTCTTATGAAACCAAAGCATCAATGTCATTCATCCTAATGAGAAGAATGAGTTTATGCTACCAAATTATGAAAAGAAAGGAGATAATTATGTGAATACATGTTTGTCACATTTGACAAATGAACTTTAACTCTAAAAAATGATGCAAAAAAAGCTTTTCTTATGAAACGAAAGCATCAATGTCATTCATCCCAATTAGGAGAGCAAGTTTATGGTTCCTAATCATGAGAAGAAAATAAATGACTATGTGAATCCATATTTGTCCTAATTGATAAATAAACTTTAATTCTAAAAAAATGTGAAAAGAAAAGCTTTTTGTATGAAACCAAAGCATCAATGTCATTCATGCCAATGAGGAGAATGAGTTTATGGTGCCTAATCATGAAAAGAAAAGAGATTACTATGTGAATCCATGTTTGTCCTAATTGATAAATAAACTTTAATTCTAAAAAAAATGGAAAGAAAAGCTTTTCTTATGAAACCAAAGCAACGATTTCGTTTATCCCACTAAGTAGAATAAGTTAATGGCACCCAATCATGAGAAGAAAAGAGATTACCATGTGAATTCGTGTTTGTCCAAATTGACAAATAGACTTTAACTCAAAAAAATGGTGGAAAGAGAAGCTTTTCTTATGAAACCAAAGCATCAATGTAATTCATCCCAATGAGCAGAATGAGTTTATGGTGCCAAATAATGAAATAAAAGAATATTGTTATGTGAATCTGTGTTTGTCCTAATTGACAAATGAACATTAACACTAAAAAATAATGGAAAAAAAGCTTTTCTTATGAGGCCAAAGCATCAACGCCATTTATCCCAATGAGGATAATAAGTTTATAGTGCCCAGTCATGAAAAAAAAGGAGATTACTATGTGAATTCGTCTTTGTCCCAATTGACAAATAAACTTTAACACTAAAAAGTGATGAAAAAAGAAGCTTTTCCTATGAAACCAAAGCATCAATGGCACTTATCCTATTAAGGAGAATGAGTTAATGGTGCCCGATCATGAAATGAAAAGAGATAACTATGTGAATTCATGTTTGTCAGAATTGACAAATAGACTTTAACTCCAAAAAATGATGGGAAAATAAGCTTTTCTTATAAAACCAAAGCATCAATGCAATTCATCCTAATAAGGAGAATGAGTTTATGGTGCCTAATAATGAAATAAAAGGAGATTATTATGTGAATCTGTATTTGTCCTAATTGACAAATGAACTTTAACACTAAAAAATGATGGAAAAAAAGCTTTTCTTACAAGGCCAAAGCATCAATGCTATTTATCCCAATGAGGGGAATGAGTTTATGGTGCCCAGTCACGAAAAGAAAAGAGAATACTCTATGAATCTGCTTTTGTCCCAATTGACAAATAAACTTTAACACCAAAAAAGGATGGAAAAAGAAGTTTTTCTTATGAAACCAAAGCATCAATGCCATTTATCCCAATAAGCAGAATGAGTTAATGGTGCCTAATCATGAAAAGAAAAGAGATTACTATGTGAATCCGTGTTTGTCCTAGTCGAGAAACGAACTTTAACTCTAAATATGCTGGAAAAAGAAGCTTTTGCAATGAAGCAAAAGCATCAATGCCATTTATCTTAATGACTAAAATGAGGTTATGTTGCCTAATCATTAGAAGAAAAGGGATTATTATGAGAATCCATGTTTATCCTAACTGAAAATAAACTTTAACACTAAAAATGGTGGTAAGAAAAGATTTTCTTATGAAACAAAAGCATCAATGTCATTCATGCCAATGAGGAGAATGAGTTTACGATGCCCAATCATGAAAAGAAAAGAGATTACTATGTGAATCTATGTTTTTCTTAATTGACAAGTGAACTCTAATTCTAAAAAAAGATGGAAAGAAAAGCTTTTTATGAAACCAAAGCAACAGTTTCATTTATCCCATTAAGCATAATAAGTTAATGGTACCCAATCATGAGAAGAAAAGAGATTACTATGCGAATTTGTGCTTATCTGAATTGATAAGTGGACCTTAACTCAAAAAAATGATGGAAAGCGAAGCTTTTCTTATGAAACCAAAGCATCAATGTAATTCATCCTAATGAGGAGAATGAGATTATGGTGCCCAATAATAAAATAAAAGGGCATTATTATGTGAATCCATGTTTGTCCTAATTGACAAATGAACTTTAACCATGAAAATGATGGAATGAGAAGCTTTTCTTAGGAGACCAAAGCATTAATGCCATTTATCCGAATGGGGAGAATGAGTTTGTGGTGCCTAGTGATGAAAAGAAAAGAGCTTACTATGTGAATCCATCTTTGTCTTAATTAACAAATGCACTTTAACCCTAAAAAAGGACGAAAAAAGAAGCTTTTCTTATGAAACCAAAGCATCAATGCCATTTATCCTAATAAGGAGAACGTGCTAATGGTGCCCAATCATGAAAAGAAAGAAGATTACTATATGAATCTGTGTTTATCCTAGTTGAAAAATGAACTTTAAAAAATGATGGGAAAAGAAGCTTTTCCTATGAAACCAAAGCATCAATGGCATTCATCCTAATAGGCAAAATGAGTTTATGTTGCCTAATCATTAGAAGAAAAGAGATTATTACGTGAATCCGTATTCATCCTAACTAAAAATGAACTTTAACACTAAAAAATGATGGGAAGAGAAGCTTTTCGTATAAAACCAAGGAGTCAATGCCATTTATCCCAATGAGGAGAATGAGTTTGTGGTGCCCAATCATGAAAAGAAAAGGGATTACTATTTAAATCTGTGTTTATCCTAGTTGATAAATGGATTTTAGCTCTAAAAAATGTTGGAAAGAGAAGCTTCTTTTATGAAATCAGGGCACTAATATGATTTATCCCAATAAGGAAGTTTATGGTGCCCAACCATAAAAAAAAGATAATGACTATATGAATCCGTGTTTGTTTCAATTAAGTAATGAACATTAACACTAAAAAGAGAAGCACTTCTTCTAAAACCAAAGCAACAATATCATTTATTCCATTGAGCAGAATAAGTTAATGGCACCCAATCATGAGAAGAAAGGAGATTACTATGTGAATTCATGTTTGTCCAAATTAATAAATGGACTTCAACTCTAAAAGATGATGGAAAGAGGAGCTTTTCTTATAAAACCAAAGCATCAATGCAATTCATCCTAATGAGGAGAATACATTTATGGTGCCCAATAATGAAATAAAAGGAAACTGTTATGTGAATCCATGTTTGTCCCAATTGACAAATCAACTTTAACACTAAAGAATGATGAAAAAAAGAAGCTTTTCTTAAGAAACCAAAGCATCAATTCATTCATCCCAATAAGCAAAATGAGTTTATGTTGCCCAGTCATTAGAAGAAAATAGATCATTATATGAATCTATGTTCGTTCCAACTAAAAATGAACTTTAACACTAAAAATCATGGGAAGAAAAGCTTTTCTTATGAAACCAAAGAGTCAATGCCATTTATCCCAATGAGAAGAATGAGTTTATGGTGCCCAATCATGAAAAGAAAAGAGATTACTATTTGAAACCATGTTCGTCCGAGTTGACAAATAGAATTTAGCTTTAAAAAGTTATGGAAAGAGAAGCTTTTCTTATAAAACTAGGGCACCAATGTGATTCATCCTAATAAGGATGTTTATGGTGCCCAATCATGAAAAAAAAAAACCAAATTACTATATGAATCTGTGTTCATCTCAATTAAGTAATAAATATTAACACTAAAAAGAAAAGCTCTTCTTCTAAAATGAAAGCAACAATGTCATTTATCTCATTAAGCAGAATAAGTTAATGGCACCCAATCATGAGAAGAAAAGGGATTACTATGTGAATTCTTGTTTGTCCAAATTGACAAATAGAATTTAACTCTAAAAACTGATAGAAAGAGAAGCTTTTCTTATAAAACCAAAGCATTAATGTAATTCATCCAAGTGAGGAAAATAAGTTTATGGTGCCTAATAATGAAATGAAAGAAGATTATTATATGAATCCATGTTTGTCGCAATTAACCAATAAACTTTAACACTAAAAAATGATGGAAAGATAAGCTTTTCTTACGAAACCAAAGCATCAATGTAATTTATCCCAATAAGGAGAATGAGTTTATCGTGCCCAATCATGAAAATAAAGGAGATTACTATGTGAATCCATGTTTGTCCCAATTGACAAATGAACTTTAACATTAAAAAAATGGCAAAAGTAGCTTTTCTTATGAAACCAAAGTAACAATGTCATTTATCCCACTAAGCAAAATAAGTTAATGGTGCCCAATCATGAGAAGAAAAGAGATTACTATGTGAATTCATGTTTATCCGAATTGACCAATGGAATTTAACTCTAAAAAATGATGGAAAGAGAAGCTTTTCTTATAAAACCAAAGTAATAATGCAATTCATCCTAATAAGGAGAATAAGATTATAGTAGCCAATAATGAAATAAAAGGAGATTGTTATGTGAATCTGTGTTTGTCCTAATTGATAAATGAACTTTAACTCTAAAAATGATGGAAAAAGAAGCTTTTCTTATGAGGCTAAAGCATCAATGCCATTTATCCCAATAAGGAAACTGAGTTTATGGTGCCCAATCTTGAAAGAAAGGAGATTACTATGTGAATCCATCTTTGTCCCAATTAACAAATGAACTTGAACACTGAAAAAGGATGGAAAAATAAGCTTTTCTCATGAAACCAAAGCATTAATGCCATTTATCCCAATAAGAAGAATGAGTTAATGGTGCCCAATCATGAAAAGAAAGGAGATTACTATGTGAATCCTTGTTTGTCCCAGTTGAGAAATTAACTTTAACTCTAAAAATAATGGAAAGAAAAGCTTTTCTTATGAAACGAAAGCATCAATATCATTTATCCTAATGAAGAGAACAAGCTTATAGTGTCCAATCATGAGAAGAATAGAGATGACTATGTGAATCCTTATTTGTCTAAACTGAAAAAATAGCTTTAATTCTAAAAAAAGGTGGAAAGAGAAGCTTTTCTTTTGAAATAAAAGCAACAATTTAATTTATCCCACAAACCAGAACAAGTTAATGGTGCCCAATCATGAGAAAAAAGAGATTACTATATGAATTCATATTTGTCCGAATTGACAAAAAGACTTTAACTCTAAAAAACGATGGAAAGAGAAGCTTTTCTTATGAAACGAAAGCATCAATGCAATTCATCCCAATGAGGAGAATGAGTTTATGGTGCCTAATAAAGAAATAAAAGGACATTATTATGTGAATCCATGTTTGTCCCAATTGACAAATGAACTTTAACATTAAAAAATGGTGGAAAAAAAGTTTTTCCTATTAGGCCAAAGCATTAATGCCATTTATCCTAATGAGGAGAATGAGTTTACGGTGCCCAATCATGAAAAGAAAGGAGATTACTATGTGAATTCATCTTTGCCCTAATTGATAAATGAACTTTAACACTAAAAAAAATAGAAAAAGAAGCTTTTCTTATGAAACCAAAGCATCAAAGCCATTTATCCTAATAAGGAGAATGAGTTAATGGCGACCAATCATGAAAAGAAAGGAGACTACTATGTGAATCCATGTTTGTCCCAGTTGAGAAATGGCCCTTAACTTTAAAAAATGATGGAAAGAGAAGCTTTTTTTATGAAACCAAAGCATCAATATCATTCATCCCAATAAGCAAAATGAGTTTATGTTGCCCAATCATTAGGAGAAAAGAGATTATTATGAGAATCTATGTTCGTCCCAACTGAAAACGAACTTTAAAAATAAAAAATAGTGGAAATAGTAGCTTTTCTTATGAAACTAAAGCATCAATGTCATTCATGCCAATGAGGAGAATGAGTTTATGGTGCCCAATCATGAAAGAAAAAGAGATTGCTCTATGAATCCATGTATCTCCTAATTGACAAATAAACTTTAATTCTTAAATAAGGTGGAAAGAGAAGCTTTTCTTATGAAACCAAAGCAACAATTTCATTTTCCCACTAAGCAGAATAAGTTAATGGTGCCCAATCATGAGAAGAAAATAGATTACTATGTGAATTCGTGTTTGTCCGAATTAATAAGTAGACTTTAACTCTAAAAAATGATGGAAAGAAAAGCTTTTTGTTTATAAAACCAAAGCATCAATGTAAGTCATCCCAATGAGGAGAATGAGTTTATGGTGCCCAATAACGAAATGAAAAGACATTATCATGTGAATCTATGTTTGTCCCAATTGATAAATAAACTTTAACACTAAAAAATGATGTAAAGAGAAGCTTCTCTTATAAGAGCAAAGATTAATGCCATTTATCGCAATGAGGAGAATGGGTTTATGGTGCCTAGTCATGAAAAAAAGGAGATTACTATAAGAATCCGTCTTTGTCCCAATTGATAAGTAAACTTTAACACTAAAAAAGGATGGAAAAAAAAAGCTTTTCTTATGAAACCAAAGCATCAATGCCATTTATCCTAACAAAGAAAATGAGTTAATAATGCCTAATCATGAAAAGATAGAAGATTACTATATGAATCCATGTTTGTCCTAGTTAAGAAATGGACTTTAACTCTAAAAAATGATGGAAAAAAAGTTTTTCTTATGAAACCAAAGCATCAATGTCATTCATCCCAATGAGCAAAATGAGTTTATGTTGCCCAATCATTAGAAGAAAAAAGATTATTATGTGAATCCGTGTTTACCCCAATTGAAAATGAACTTTAACACTAAAAATGATGGAAAGAGAAGCTTTTTTTACAAAATCAAAGAGTCAATGGCATTTATCCCACTGAGGAGAATGAGTTAGTAATTCCTAATCATGAAAAGAAAGGAGATTACTATTTGAATTCATGTTCATCGCAGTTGAAAAATGGACTTTAGCTCTAAAAAATAATGGAAAGAGAAGCTTTTCTTATGAAACCAGGGCACCAATGTGATTTATCCCAATAAGGAAGTTTATGGTGCCTAATCATGAATAGAAAGCAGATTACTATATGAATACGTGTTTGTCTCAATTAAGTAATGAACTTTAATAATAAAAAGAGAAGCACTTCTTCTAAAACCAAAGCGACGACATCATTTATCCCATTGAGAAGAATAAGTTGACGGTGCCCAATCATGAGAAGAAAATAGATTACTATGTGAATTTGTGTTTGTCCGAATTGACAAATGGACTTTAACTTCAAAAATTAACGGAAAGAGAAGCTTTTCTTATAAAACCAAAGCATCAATGCAATTTATCCCAATGAGGAGAACAAGTTTATGTTGCCCAATAATAAAATGAAAGGAGATTATTATGTGAATCCATGTTTATCCCAATTAACAAATAAACCTTAACACTAAAAAATGTTAGAAAGAGAAGCTTTTTTTAAGAAACCAAAGCATCAACGTCATTCATCCCAATAAGCAAAATGAGTTTATGCTGCCCAATCTTTAGAAGAAAAGAGATTATTATGTGAATCCATGTTCGTGCCAATTGAAAATAAACTTTAACACTAAAAAATGATGGAAAGAAAAGCATTTGATATGAAACCAAGGAGTCAATGCCATTTATCCCAACGAGGAGAATGAGTTTATGATACCCAATCAGGAAAAGAAAGAAGATTACTATTTGAATCTATGTTCGTCTAAGTGGGCAAATGGATTTTAGCTGTAAAATATGATGGAAAGAGAAGACTTCTCTTTTGAAACCAGGGCACTAATGTGATTCATCCCAATAAAAAGTTTATGGTGCCCAAGCAGATTACTATATGAGTCCGTGTTTGTCTCAATTAAGTAATGAACATTAACACTAAAATGAGATGGAAAGAGAAGCTTTTCTTCTAAAACCAAAGCAATAATGTCTTTTATCCCATTGAGCAGAATAAGTTAATGGCACCCAACCATGAGAAGAAAAAAGATTACTATATGAATTCGTGTTTGTCTGAATTGACAAATGGACTTTAACTCCAAAAAATGATGGAAGGAGAAGCTTTTCTTATAAAACCAAAGCATCATGCAATTCATCCCAATAAGGAAAATGAGTTTATGGTGCCCAATAATGCAATGAAATGAGATTATTATGTGAATCCGTGTTTGTCATAATTGACAAATGAACTTTAACATTAAAAAATGATGGAAAGATAAGCTTTTCTTAAGAAACCAAAGCATCAATGTCATTTATCCTAATAAGAAGAATGAGTTTATGGTGCCCAATCATGAAAATAAGGAGATTACTATGTGAATCCGTGTTTGTCCTAATTGATAAATGAACATTAACAGTACAAAAAATGGTAAGAGCAACTTTTCTTATGAAACCAAAGAAACAATGTCATTTATCCCAATGTGTAGAAAAAGTTAATGGCACCCATTCATGAAAAGAAAAGAAATTACTATTTGAATCCGTGTTTGTTCTAGTTTATAAATGAACTTTAACTCTAAAAAAATGATGGAAAAAAAAGCTTTTTTATAAAACCAAAGCATCAATGACATTCATCCCCATAAGGAAAATGAGTTTAAAGTGCCCAATAATGAAAACAAAGGGAATTATTATGTGAATCCATGTTTTTCCTAGTTGGCAAATGAATATTAACACTAAAAAATAATGGAAAGAGAAGCTTTTCTTCTGAAACCAAAACATTAATGCTATTCATCCTAATGAGCAAAATGAGTTTATATTGCCCAATCATTAGAAGAAGAAAGATTATTATGTGAATCCATATTCATCCCAACTAAAGATGAAGACACTAAAAAATGATGGAAAGAGAAGCTTTTCTTATGAAACCAAGGAGTCAATGGCATTTATGCCAATGAGGAGAATAAGTTTGTGGTACCTAATCATCAGAAGAAAGGAATTACTATTTGAATCCATGTTCATCCCAGTTGACAAATGGACTTTAGCTCTAAAAAATGATGGAAAGAGAAGCTTCTCTTATAAAACCAGGATAGCAATGTGATTCATCCCAATAAGGAAGTTTATGGTGCCTAGTCATGAAAAAAAATAGATTACTATATGAATCTATATTTTTCTCAAATAAGTAATAAACATTAACACTAAAAAGAAAAGCACTTCTTTTAAAACTAAAGCAATGATGTCATTTATCCCATTGAGAAGAATAAGCTAATGGCGCCCAATCATGAGAAGAAAAGAGATTACTATATAAATTCGTGTTTGTTTAAATTGACAAATGGACTTTAACTCTAAAAAATGATGGAAAAAAAACTTTTCTTATAAAACCAAAGCATCAATGCAATTCATCCTAATGAGGAGAATGAGTTTATGGTGCCCAATAATGAAATGGAAGGAGATTATTATATGAATCCACGTTTGTCCCAATTGACGAATAAACTTTAACACTAAAAAATGATGGAAAGAGAAGCTTTTTTTAAGAAACCAAAGCATCAATGTCATTCATCCTAATGAGCAAAATGAGTGTATGTTGCCCAATCATTAAAAGAAAAGAGATTATTATGTGAATCCATGTTTATCCCAACTAAAAATGAATTTTAACACTAAAAATGGTGGGGAGAGAAGCATTTCTTATGAAACCAATGAGTCAATGCCATTTATCCTAATGAGAAGAATAAGTTTATGGTGCCCAATCAAGAAAAGAAAGAAGATTACTATTAAATCTATGTTAGTCCAAGTGAACAAATGGATTTTAGCTGTAAAATTTGATGGAAAGAGAAGTTTCTCTTATGAAACCAGGCAGTAATGTGATTCATCCTAATAAAGAAGTTTATGGTGCCCAATCATGAAAAGAAAGCAGATTACTATATGAGTCCATGTTTGTCTCAATAAAGTAATGAATATTAACATTAAAAAGAGATGGAAAGAGAAGCTTTTCTTTGAAAACCAAAGCAATAATGTCTTTTATCCAATTGAGCAGAATAAATTAATGGTGCCCAATCATGAGAAGAAAAGAGATTACTATCTGAATTCATGTTTGTCCCAAATGACAAATGG
Organism: Adansonia gregorii; assembly: GCA_038382025.1. Classification (NCBI taxonomy): domain Eukaryota; kingdom Viridiplantae; phylum Streptophyta; class Magnoliopsida; order Malvales; family Malvaceae; genus Adansonia; species Adansonia gregorii. Next base: position 36,223 of record JBBYHO010146526.1, on the reverse strand, counting down.
ACTTCAACTCTAAAAAATGATGGAAAGAGAAGCTTTTCTTATAAAACCAAAGCATTAATGCCATTCATGCCAATAAGGAGAATAAGTTTATGGTGCCGAATAATGAAATAAAAGGAGATTATTATGTGAATCCGTGTTTGTCCCAATTGACAAATGAACTTTACCATTAAAAAATGATGGAAAAAGAAGCTTTTGTTATGAGACCAAAGCATCAATGCCATTTATCCTAATTAAGAGAATAAGTTTATAGTGCCTAATCATGAAAAAAAGGAGATTATTACGTGAATCCATCTTTGTCCCAATCGATAAATGAAGTTTAACACTAAAAAAGAATAGAGAAAGAAGCTTTTCTTATGAAACCAAAGCATTAATGCCATTTATCCCAATAATGAGAATGAGTTAATGGTGCCCAATCATTTAAAGAAAGGAGATTGCTATGTCAATCTGTGTTTGTCCCAGTTAAGAAATAAACTTTAACTCTAAAAAATGGTGGAAAGAGAAGTTTTCCTTATGAAACCAAAGCATCAATGTCATTTATCCTAATAAGCAAAATGAGTTTATGTTGTCCAATCATTAGAAGAAAAGAGATTATTATGTGAATCCATGTTCATCCCAACTAAAAATGAACTTTAACACTAAAAAAAGATGGAAAAAAAAGCTTTCCTTATGAAACCAAAGAGTCAATGCTATTTATCCTAATGAGGAGAATAAGTTTATGGTGCCTAATCATAGAAAGAACAGAGATTACTATTTGAATCCACATTCATCCTAGTTGATAAATGAACTTTAGCTTTAAAAAATGATGGAAAGGAAAGCTTCTATTATGAAACTAGAGCACTAATGTGATTCATCCTAATAAGGAAGTTTATGGTGCCTAATCATGAAAAAATAGCAGATTACTATATAAAGATATGTTTGTCTCAATTAAGTAATGAACATTAATGCTAAAAGATAAGCACTTCCTCTAAAACCAAAGTAATAATGTCATTTATCCCGTTTAGCAGAATAAGTGAATGGCGCCAATCATAAGAAGGAAAGAAATTACTATGTGAATTCATGTTTATTTGAATTGACAAATGGACATTAACTCTAAAAAATGATGGAAAGATAAGCTTTTCTTATAAAACTAAAGCATCGATGCAATTCATCCTAATAAGGAGAATGAGTTTATGGCGCCCAATAATGAACTGAAAGGAGATTATTATGTGAATCCGTATATGTCCCAATTGACAAATGAACTTTAACACTAAAAAATGGTGGAAAGAGAGGCCTTTCTTAAGAAACCAAAGCATTAATTTCATTTATCCAACGAGAAGATTGAGTTTATGGTGCCTAATCTTGAAAATAAAGGATATTACTATATGAATCGGTATTTATCCCAATTGACAAATGAACATTAACTGTACAAAAAAATGGTAAGAGAAACTTTTCTTATGAAACCAAAGCAACAATGTCATTTATCCCAATGTGCAGAGAAAGTTAATGGCACCCATTCATAAAAAGAAAAGAGATTACTATGTGAATCTGTGTTTGTCCTAATTTATAAATCAACTTTAACTCTAAAAAATGATGGAAAAAAGAAGCTTTTTTATAAAACCAAAGCATCGATAACATTCATCCCAATGAGAAAAATGAGTTTAAAGTGCCTAATAATGAAAACAAAGGGGATTATTATGTGAATCCATGTTTCTCCTAATTCGCAAATGAATTTTAACACTAAAAATAATGGGAAGAGAAGTTTTTCTTATGAAACCAAAGCATCAATGTCATTCATCCCAATAGCAAAATGAGATTATGTTGCCCAATCATTAGAAGAAAAGAGATTATTATATAAATCCATGTTCATCCCAACTGAATATGAACTTTAACACTAAAAAATGATGGGAAAAAAAGCTTTTCTTATGAAACTAAAGAGTCAAATGCCATTTATCCCAATGAGGAGAATGAGTTTATGGTGCCCAATCATGGAAAGAAAGGAGATTACTATTTGAATCCATGTTCGTCCAGTGGACAAATTGATTTTAGCTTTAAAAAAATATGGAAAGAGAAGCTTCTCTTATGAAACCAGGGCACTAATGTGATTCATCCCAATAAGGAAGTTTATGGTGCCTAATCATGAAAAGATAGCAGATTACTATATGAATCTGTGTTTGTCTCAATTAAGTAATGAACATTAGAACTAAAAAGTGATGGAAATAGAAGCTTTTCTTCTAAAACCAAAGCAATAATGTCTTTTATCCCATTGAGTAGAACAAGTTAATGCACCCAATCATGAGAATAAAAGAGATTACTATGTGAATTCATGTTTGTTCGAATTGACAAATAGACTTTAACTCTAAACAATGATGGAAAGGGAAGCTTTCTTATAAAACCAAAGCATCCATGCAATTCAACCCAATAAGGAGAATGAGTTTATGGTGCCCAATAATGAAATGAAAGCAAATTATTATGTCAATCTGTGTTTATCCCAATTGACAATGAACTTTAGCACTAAAAAATGATAGAAAGAGAAGCATTTTTTAAGAAACCAACGCATCAATTTCATTTATCCTAATAGGAAGAATGGGTTTATAGTACTCGATCATAAAAATAAAGGAGATTACTATTTGAATCCATGTTTATTCCAATTGACAAAGGAACATTAACAGTTAAAAAATGGTAGGAGCAACTTTTCTTATGAAACCAAAGCAACAATGTCATTTATCCCAATGAGCAAAAAAGTTAATGGCACCCAATCATGAAAAGAAAAGAGATTACTATTTGAATTCATGTTTGTTCGAATTGATAAATGAACTTTAACCCCAAAAAATGATAGAAAGAGAAGCTTTTTTTATAAAACCAAAGGATCGATGTCATTTATCTTAATTAGGAGAATGAGTTTAAAGTGCCCAATAATGAAAAAAAAAAGTAGATTATTTTGTGAATCCATGTTTTTCCTAATTGGGAAATGAATTTTAATACTAAAAAATATGAGAAAAAAAGCTTTTCTTAAGAAACTAAAGCATCAATATCATTTATCCCAATGAGCAAAATGAGTTTATGTTGCCCAATCATTGGAAGAAAAGATATTATTCTGTGAATCAGTGTTTGTTCTAACTGAAAATGAAATTTAACACTAAAAAATGGTGGAAATAGAAGCTTTTCTTATGAAACCAAAGCATCAATGTCATTCATGCCAATACAAAGAATGAGTTTATGGTGCCCAATCATGAAAAGAAAAGAGATTAATATGTGAATCCATGTTTGTCCCAGTTAACAAATAAACTTTAATTCTAACAAAAGGTGGAAAGAGAAGCTTTTTTTATGAAACCAAAGCTACAATTTCATTTATCCCACTAGCAGAATATGTTAATGGTTCCCAATCATGAGAAAAAAAGAGATTACTATATGAATTTGTGTTTGTTTGAATTGATAATGAGCTTTAACCCTAAAAAATGATGAAAAGAGAAGCTTTCTTATAAAACCAAAGCATCAATGCAATTCATCTCAATAAAGAGAATGGGTTTATGGTGCTGAATAATAAAATAAAAAAAGATTATTATGTGAATCCGTGTTTATCCTAATTGACAAATGAAATTTAACACTTTAAATGATGGAAAGAGAAGCTTTTCTCATGAGACCAAAGTATCTATGCCATTTATCCCAATGAGGAGAATGAGTTTATAGTGCCTAGTCATGAAAGAAAAAGAGATTACTATGTGAATTCGTCTTTGTCTCAATTGACAAATGAACTTTAACACTAAAAAAGGATAGAGAAAGAAGCTTTTCTTATAAACCAAAGCTGCAATGCCATTTATCCCAACAAGGAGAATGAGTTAATGGTCCCCAATCATTTAAAGAAAGGAGATTACTATGTGAATTCGTGTTTATCCCAGTTAACAAATGAACTTTAACTCTAAAAAATGATAGAGAGAGAGGTTTTCTTATGAAACTAAAGCACCAATGTCATTCATCCCAATAAGCAAAATGAGTTTATGTTGGCCAATCATTAGAAGAAAACAGATTATTATGTGAATCTGTGTTCGTCCCAACTAAAAATAAACCTTAACACTAAAAAATGATGATAGAAAAAGCTTTTCTTATGAAACCAAGGAGTCAATGCCATTTATCCCAATGGGGAGAATGAGTTTGTGGTACCCAATCATGAAAAGAAAAGAGATTACTATTTGAATCTGTGTTTATCCTAGTGCACAAATGGATTTTAGCTCTAAAAAATGATGGAAAGAGAAACTTCTCTTATGAAAGTAGGGCACCAATTGGATTCATCCTAATAATGAAGTTTATGGTGCCCAATCATGAAAAGAAAGCAGATTACTATATGAATCCATGTTTTTCTCAATTAAGTAATAAACCTTAAAGCTAAAAAGATAAGCACTTTCTCTAAAAAAAAGTAATAATGTCATTTATCCCATTGAGCAGAATAAGTTAATGGCGCCCAATCATGAGAAGAAAAAAGATTACTATATGAATTCGTGTTTGTCTGAATTGACAAATGGACTTTCACTCTAAAAAATGATGGAAAGAGAAGCTTTTCTTATAAAACCACAGATCAATGCAATTCATCCCAATGAAGAGAATGAGTTTATGGTGCGCAATAATGAAATAAAAAGAGATTATTATGTGAATCCGTGTTTGTCCCAATTGACAAATGAACTTTAACACTAAAAAATGATGGAAAGGGAAGCTTTTCTTAAGAAACCAAAGCATCAATGTCATTTGTCCTAATAAGAAGAATAAGTTTATGGTGCCCAATCATGAAAAAAAAGAGATTACTATATGAATCTGTGTTTATCTTAATTCATAAATAAACATTAATAGTAAAGAAAATGGTAAGAACAACTTTTCTTATGAAACCAAAGCAACAATGTCATTTATCCCAATGAGCAAAAAAAGTTAATGGCACCCAATCATGAAAAGAAAAGAGATTACTATTTGAATCCTTGTTTGTCCTAATTAATAAATGAACTTTAACTCTATAAAATGATGGAAAAAGAGGCTTTTTTATTAAACTAAAGCATCGATGTCATTCATCCCAATGAGGAAAATGAGTTTAAAGTGCCCAATAATGAAAAAAAAAGGGTTCTTATGTGAATCTATGTCTTTCCTAATTGGCAAATGAATTTTAACACTCAAAAATAGTGGAAAAAAAGCTTTTCTTATGAAACTAAAGCATCAATGTCATTCATCCCAATGAGAAAAATAAGTTTATGTTGCCCAATCATTAGAAGAAAAGAGATTATTATATGAATCGATGTTCGTTCCAACTGAAAATGAAATTTAACACTAAAAAAGGGTGGCAAAAAATGTTTTTCTTATAAAACCAAAGCATCAATGTCATTCATGCCAATGTAGAGAATGAGTTTATGGTGCCCAATCATGAAAAGAAAAGAGATTACTATGTGAATCCATGTTTGTCCTAGTTGACAAATGAACTTTAATTCTAACAAAAGGTGGAAAGAAAAGCTTTTCTTATGAAACCAAAGCAATAATTTCATTTATCCCACTAAGCAGAATAAGTTAATGTCACCCATCATGAAAAAAAAAAGATTACTATGTGAATTTATGCTTGTCCGAATTGACAAATGGACTTTACTCTAACAAATGATGGAAAGAGAAACTTTTCGTAAAAAACAAAAGCATTAGTGCAATTTATCCCAATAAGGAGAATGAGTTTATGGTGCCTAATAATGAAATAAAAGGAGATTGTTATGTGAATCTGTGTTTGTCCCAATTGATAAATGAACTTTAACACTAAAAAATGATGGAAAGATAAGCTTTTCTTGTGGGACCAATGCATCAATGCCATTTATCCCAATGAGGAAAATAAGTTTACAGTGCATAGTCATGAAAAGAAAAGAGATTACTATATGAATCCATCTTTGTCCCAATTGACAAATAAGCTTTAACACTAAAAAGGATGGAAAAAAAAGCTTTTCTTATGAAACCAAAGCATCAATGCCATTTATCCCAATAAGGAGATTGAGTTAATTGTGCCCAACCATTTAAAGAAAGGCGATTGCTATGTGAATCTGTGTTTGTCCTAGTTAAAAAATAAACTTCAACTCAAAAAAATGATGGAAAGATAAGTTTTTCTTATGAAACCAAAGCATCAACGTCGTTTAACCTAATGAGCAAAATGAGTTTATGTTGCCCAATCATTAGAAGAAAAGAGATTATTATATGAAACCAGGTTCCTCCCAACTGAAAATGAACTTTAACACTAAAAAATGATGGAAAAATAAGCTTTTCTTATGAAAACAAAGTGTCAATGCCATTTATCCTAATGAGAAGAATGAGTTTGTGGTGCCTAATCAGGAAAGGAAAAGAAATTACTATTTGAATTCATGTTCGTCCCAGTTGACAAATGGACTTTAGCTCTAAAAAATAATAGAAAGAGAAGCTTCTCTTATGAAACAAGGGCACTAATGTGATTCATTCTAACAAGGAAGTTTATGGTGCCTAATCATGAAAAAAAACTAGATTACTATATGATTCCGTGTTTGTCTCAGTTAAGTAATGAACATTAACACCAAAAAGAGAAGCACCTCTTTTAAAACTAAAACAATAATGTCATTTATCCCATTGAGCAAAATAAGTTAATGGCACCCAATCATGAGAAAAAAAGAGATTACTATGTAAATTCGTGTTTATCTGAATTGACAAATGGACTTTAACTTTAAGAAATGATGAAAAGAGAAGCTTTTCTTATAAAACCAAAGCATCAATACAATTTATCCTAATGAGGAGAATGAGTTTATGGTGCCCAATAATGAAATGAAAGGAGATTATTATGTGAATTCGTGTTTGTCCCAATTGATAAATGAACTTTAATAATAAAAAATGATAGAAAGAAAAGCTTTTTTAAGAAGCCAGTGCATCAAAGTCATTCATCCCAATAAACAAAATGAGTGTATGTTGCCTAATCATTAGAAGAAAAGAGATTATTATATGAATCCATGTTCGTCCCAACTAAAAATAAACCATAACACTAAAAAATGATGGGAAAAAAAAGCTTGTCTTATGAAACGAAGGAGTCAATGCCATTTATCCCAATGAAGAGAATGAGTTTATGGTGCCCAATCATAAAAAGAAAAAAAGAGATTACTATTTAAATCCGTGTTTATCCCAGTGCACAGATGGATTTTAGCTCTAAAAAATGATGGAAAATAACCTTCTCTTATAAAACCAAGGCACCAATATGGTTCATCCTAATAAAAAAAGTTTATGGTGCCTAATCATGAAAAGGAAGTAGATTACTATATGAATCCATGTTTGTCTCAATTAAATAATAAACATTAACACTAAAAAGAGATGAAAAAAGAAGTTTTTTTTCTAAAACCAAAGCAATAATGTCTTTTATCCCATTAAGTAGAATAAGTTAATGGCGCCTAATCATGAGAAAAAAAAGGGTCACTATGTGAATTCGTGTTTGTCCGAATTAACAAATGGACTTCAACTCTAAAAAATGATGGAAAGAAAAGCTTTTCTTATAAAACCAAAGCATCAATGCAATTCATCCTAATAAGGAGAATGAGTTTATGGTGCCCTATAATGAAATGAAATGAGATTATTATGTGAATCCATGTTTGTCCCAATGGATAAATGAACTTTAACACTAAAAAATGATGGAAAAAGAAGCTTTTCTTAGAAAACTAGTGCATCAATGTGATTTATCCCAATGAGCAAAATGAGTTTATGTTGCCCAATCATTAGAAGAAAAGAGATTATTATGTCAATCCATGTTTGTCCTAACTGAAAATAAACCTTAACACTAAAAAATGATGGGAAAAGAAGCTTTTCTTATGAAACCAAGAAGTCAATGCCATTTATCCTAATAAGGTGAATGAGTTTGTGGTGCCCAATCATGAAAAGAAAAGAGATTACTATTTGAATCCATGTTTGTCCCAGTGAAAAAATAGATTTTAGCTCTAAAAAATGATGGGAAGAAAAGCTTCTCTTATAAAACCTGGGCACAAATCTGATTCATCCCAATAAAAAAGTTTATTATGTCTAATCATGAAAAGAAAGTAGATTACTATATGAATTCATGTTTGTCTCAATTAAGTAATGAACTTTAACACTAAAAAGCAATGAAAAAGAAGCTTTTCTTTTAAAACCAAAGCAATAATGTTTTTTATCCCATTGAGCAGAATAAGTTAATGGCACCCACTCATGAGAAGAAAAGAATTTACTATGTGAATTCGTGGTTGTTTGAATTGACAAATGGACTTTAACTCTAAAAAATGATGGAAAGAAAAGCTTTTCATATAAAACCAAAGGCATCAGTGCAATCCATCCAAATAAGGAGAATGAGTTTATGGTGCCCAATAATGAAATAAAAAGAGATTATTATGTAAATTTATGTTTGTCTTAATCGATAAATGAACTTTAACACTAAAAAATGATGGAAAGAGAAGCTTTTTTTATGAGACTAAAGCATCAATGCCATTTATCCCAATGAGGAGAAGGAGTTTATGGTGCCCAGTCATAAAAAGAAAAGAGATTACTGTATGAATCCATCTTTGTCCTAATTGACAAATTAACTTTAACACTAAAAAAAGATGGAAGAAAAAGATTTTCTTATGAAACCAAAGCATCCATGCCATTTATCCCAATAAGGAGAATGAGTTAATGGTGCCCAATCATTTAAAGAAAAGAGATTGCTATGTGAATCCGTGTTTGTCCCAGTTAAGAAATAAACTTCAACTCTAAATAATGATAGAAAGAAAGTTTTTCTTATGAAACCAAAACATCAACGTCATTCAACTTAATAAGCAAAATGAGTTTATGTTGCCTAATCATTGGAAGAAAAGCGATTATTATGTAAATCCATGTTCGTCCCAACTAAAAATGAACTTTAACACAAAAAAATGATAGAAAGAGAAGCTTTTCTTCTGAAACCAAGGAGTCAACACCATTTATCCCAATAAGAAGAATGAGTTTGCAGTTCCTAATCATGAAAGGAAAAGAGATTAGTATTTGAACCCGTATTTCTCCCAGTTGACAAATGGACATTAGCTCTAAAAAGTGATGGAAAGGGATGCTTCTCTTATGAAACCATGGCACTAATATGAATCATTCTAATAAGGAAGTTTATGGTGCCTAATCAGGAAAAGAAAGCAGATTATTATATAAATTCGTGTTTATCTCAATTAAGTAATGAACATTAACACTAAAAAGAGTAGCACCTTTTCTAAAACCAAAGCAGTAATATCATTTACCCGTTGAGCGAAAAAGTTAAAGGCGCCTAATCATGAGAGGAAAAGAGATTACTATGTAAATTCATGTCTGTCCAAATTGACAAATGGAAATTAACTTTAAAAAATAATGGAAAAAAGAAGCTTTTCTTATAAAACCAAAGCATTAATGTAATTCATCCTAATGAGAAGAATGAGTTTATGGTGCCCAATAATGAAATGAAAGAAGATTGTTATATGAATCCGTGTTTTTTTCAATTGACAAATAAACTTTAACACTAAAAAATAATGGAAAGATAAGCTTTTCTTAAGAAACCAGTGCATCAGTGTCATTCATCCCAATGAGCAAAATGAGTTTATGTTGTCCATTCATTAGAAAAAAATAGATTATTATGTGAATCCATGTTCATCCCAACTGAAAATGAACCTTAACATTAAAAATGATAGGAAAAGAAGCTTTTCTTATAAAACCAAGAAGTCTATGCCATTTATCCCAATGAAAAGAATGAGTTTGTGGTGCCTAATTATGAAACGAAAGGAGATTACTATTTAAATCCATGTTTGTCCCAATGTACAAATGGATTTTAGCTCTAAAAAATGATGAAAAGAGAAGCTTCTCTTGTGAAACCAGGGCACTAATGTGATTCATCCTAATAAGGAAGTTTATGTTTCCCAGCCATGAAAGGAAAGCAGATTACTATATGAATCTGTTTTTGTCTCAATTAAGTAATGAACATTAACACTAAAAAAAGATGGAAAAGAAGCTTTTCTTCTAAAACCAAAGCAATAATGTCTTTTTTCCCATTAAGCAAAATAAGTTAATGGCGCCCAATCGTGAGAAGAAAAGAGATTACTATATGAATTCGTGTTTATCTCATTTGACAAATAAACTTTAACTCTAAAAAATAATGGAAAGAGAAGCTTTTCGTATAAAATCAAAGCATCAATACAATTCTTCCTAATGAGGAGAATGAGTTTATAATGCCCAATCATGAAAAGAAAAGAGATTGCTAAGTGAATCCATGTTTGTCCTAGTTGACAAATGAAATTTAATTCTAATAAAAAGTGGAAAGAGAAGCTTTTCTTATGAAACCAAAGCAACAATTTCATTTATTCCATTGAGCAGAATAAGTTAATAGTGCCCAATCATGAGGAAAAAAGAGATTACTATATGAATTCTTGTTTGTACAAATTGACAATTAGACTTTAACTCCAAAACATGATAAAAAGAAAAGCTTTTGTTATAAAACCAAAGCATCAATGCAATTCATCCCAATGAGGAGATTGAGTTTATGGTGCCCAATAATTAAATGAAAGGATATTATTATGTGAATCTATGTTTGTCCAAATCGACAAATGAACTTTAACACTAAAAAATGATGGAAAGAGAAGCTTTTCTTAAGAAACCAGTGCATCAATGTCATTTATCCTAATAGCAAAATAAGTTTATGTTGCCTAATCATTAGAAGAAAAAAGATTATTATGTCAATCCATGTTCGTTCTAACTGAAAATGAACCTCAACACTAAAAAATGATGGGAAAATAAGCTTTTCTTATGGAACTAAGGAGTCAATGCCATTTATCCCAATGAGGTGAATGAGTTTATGGTGTCCAATCATGAAACGAAAGAAGATTACTATTTGAATCCGTGTTTATCCCAATGGACAATTGGATTTTAGCTCTAAAAATGATGGAAAGAGAAGCTTCTATTATGAAACCAGGGCACCAATGTGATTCATCCCAATATTAAAGTTTATGATGTCTAATCATGAAAAGAAAGCAGATTACTATATGAATCCGTGCTTGTCTTAATTAAGTAATGAGCATTAACACTAAAAAGAGATGGAAAGAGAAGTTTTTCTTCTAAAACTAAAGCAACAATGTCTTTTATCCCATTGAGCAGAATAAGTTAATGGCGCCCAATCATAGAAGAAAAGAAATTATTATATGAATTTGTATTTGTAAGAATTGACAAATGGACTTCAACTCCAAAAAATAATGGAAAGAGAAGCTTTTTTTATAAAACCAAAGCCAATGCAATTCATCCTAATAAGGAGAATGAGTTTATGGTGCCTAATAATGAAATGAAAGGAGATTATTGTGTGAATCTGTGTTTGTCCCAGTTGACAAATGAACTTTAACACTAAAAAATAATGGAAAAAAAAGCTTTTCTTAAAAAACCAATGCATCAATGTCATTCATCCCAATGGGCAAAATGAGTTTATGTTGCCCAATCATTAGAGAAAAAGAGATTATTATGTGAATCTGTGTCCATGCCAACTGAAAATGAACCTTAACATTAAAATGGGAAAAGAAGTTTTTCTTATGAAACCAAGGTGTCAATGCCATTTATCCCAATGAGGAGAATGAGTTTGTAGTGCCCAATCATGAAAAGAAAGGAGATTACTATTTGAATCTTTGTTTATCCCAAGGGACAAATGGATTTTAGCTTTAAAAAATCATGGAAAGAAAAGCTTCTTTTATGAAACCAAGGCACCAATGCGATTCATCCCAATGAGGAAGTTTATGGTGCCCAGTCATGAAAAGAAAGCAGATTACTATATGAATCCGTATTTGTTTCAATTAAGTAATGAACATTAACACTAAAAAGAGATGGAAAAAGAAGCTTTTCTTCTAAAACCAAAGCAATAATGTCTTTTATCCCATTATGCAAAATAAGTTAATGGCACCCAATCATAAGAAGTAAAAAGATTACTTGTGAATTCGTGTTTGTATGAATTGACAAATGGACTTTAACTCTAAAAAATGATGGAAAGAAAAGCTTTTCTTATAAAAGTAAAGCATCAATGCAATTTATCCCAATAAGGAGAATGAGTTTATGGTGCCTAATAAAGAAATGAAAAGAGATTATTGTGTGAATTTGTATTTGTCCCAATTGATAAATGAACTTTAATACTAAAAAATGATGGAAAGAGAAGCTTTTCTTAAGAAGCCAAAGCATCAATGTCATTTATCCCAATAATAAGAATGAGCTTATGGTACCCAATTATGAAAAGAAAAGAGATTACCATGTGAATTCGTGTTTGTCCTAATTGATAAATGAACATTAATAGTAAAAAAAATTGTAAGAGAAACTTTTCTTATGAAACCAAAGCAACAATGTCATTTATCCCAATAAGTAAAAAAAGTTAATGGCACCCAATCATGGAAAAAAAAGAGATTACTATTTGAATCCATGTTTATTCTATTTGATAAATGAACTTTAACTTTAAAAATAATAGAAAAAAAAAGCTTTTTTATAAAACCAATGCATCGATGTCATTCATCCCAATGAGGAGAATAAGTTTAAAGTGCCCAATAATGAAAAAAAGGGATATTATGTGAATCCATGTTTTTCTTAACTAGCAAATAAATTTTAACATTAAAAAATAGTGGAAAGAGAAGCTTTTCTTATAAAACCAAAGCATCAATGCCATTCATCCTAATGAGCAAAATGAGTTTATGTTGCCCAATCATTAGAAAAAAAGAGATTATTAGGTGAATCGGTGTTTGTTCCAACTGAAAATGAAATTTAGCACTAAAAAAGGGTGGAAAGAGAAGCTTTTCTTATAAAAGCAAAGCATCAATGTCATTCATGCCAATACGGAGAATAAGTTTATGGTGCCTAATCATGAAAAGAAAAGAGGTGACCATGTGAATCCATGGTTGTCCTCACCAACAAATGAACTTTAATTCTAATAAAAAGCGAAAAGAGAAGCTTTTTTTATGAAACCAAAGCAATAATTTCGTTTATCCCACTAAGCAGAATAAGTTAATGGCACCCAATCATGAGAAAAAAGGAGATTACTATATGAATTCGTGTTTGCCTGAATTGACAAATGGACTTTAACTCTAAAAAATGATGGAAAGAGAAGCTTTTCTTATAAATCTGAAGCATTAGTACAATTCATCCCAATAAGGAGAATGAGTTTATGGTGCCTAATAATGAAATAAAAAGAGATTATTATGTGAATTTCTGTTTGTCTCAATTGACAAATGAAATTTAACATTAAAAAATGATGGAAAGAGAAGCTTTCCTTATGAGACTAAAGCATCATGCCATTTATCCCAATAAGGAGAATGAGTTTATGGTACCCAGTCATGAAAAAAAAAGATTATTATGTGAATCCTTCTTTGTCCCAATTGACAAATGAACTTTGACACTAAAAAGGATGGAATAATAAACTTTTTTTATGAAACCAAAGCATCAGTTCCATTTATCCCAATAAGAAGAATGAGTTAATGGTGCCTAATAATTTAAAGAAAGGAGATTGCTATATGAATCCGTGTTTGTCCTAGTTAAGAAATGAACTTTAACTCTAAAAAATAATGGAAAGAGAAGTTTTTCTTATGAAACCAAAGCATCAATGTCATTCATCCTAATGAGCAAAATAAGTTTATGTTACCCAATCATTAGAAGAAAAGAGATTATTTGTGAATCCATGTTTGTCCTAACTAAAAATGAACTTTAACACTAAAAAAAATGGAAAGAGAAGCTTTTTTTATGAAACCAAAGAGTCAATGCCATTCATCCCAATGAAGAGAATGAGTTTATGGTGCCCAATCATGAAAAAAAAAGAGATTACTATTTGAATCCATATTCGTCCCAATTGACAAATGGTCTTTAGCTCTAAAAAATAATGGAAAAATAAGCTTCTTTTATGAAACCAAGGCTCTAATGTGATTTATCCTAAATGTACCACCTTTACTATTGCATGTCATAACTGCACCATGGCCTTTCTCTGTATAGCGTATGGATGTTATTGGGCCAATTACCCATATGGCCTCGAACCGTCATCATTTCATCTTGGTGGCTATTGATTACTTCACCAAATGGGTTAAGGCAACCCCTTATACAAATGTAACGAAGTTGATAGTGATAAAATTTTTTAGAGCTAACATCATTTATCGATTTAGGATCCCTAAAAGGATTATAATAGATAATACCTCTAATTTGAATAATAAATTAATGATATAGGTGTGTACCCAGGTTAAAATATCTCATCAAAATTCGATGACAGACCGTCCAAGGATGAATATAGCTGTAGAGGTAGCTTATAAAAATATTAAAAAATTATACGAAAGATGGTATAGACCTACAAAGATTGGCATGAGAAGCTCCCATTTACCTTTTTGGCTTATAGAACTTCAATTCAAACTTCAACTGAGGCAAAGCCCTATTCATTAGTCTATGGTATAGGGGTTGTCTTACTAATTAAAGTAGAGATCCCTTCACTCTAAGTTTTGATTGAAACCAAGTTGGAAGAAATTGAATAGGTTGGAGATCACTATGAGCAACTAAACTTCATTAAAGAAAAAAGGCTAAAAGCTATTCAACATGGGCAGACATACCAAAAAAGAATGATAAGGGCACAAGATAAGAAAACTTCGCCTAGAAAATTCCACGAGGAAAATTGGTACTAAGAAGAATCCTACCAGGGTAAAATGATCTTTGAGGTAAATGGCACCAAATTGGAAAGGGCCTTATGTTGTCCAAAAGACATTTTCAGGAGGAACATTGATATTAGCAGAGATGGATGAAAGAATTCTACCAAATCCTATTAATTCGGATAATGTAAAAAGATATTATGCTTAAAAAAAAAGAAAATTGATGAATACTTGAAAAGGCATCCATTTTAAAAAAATAAAATGAAAAAATTTTTAAAAAACCCAAAAGGATATCTGATCAAAGGTGGTATAAGGGGTTGACTTTAAGCTAAAGGCTTGCAGTAATAGCCCAAGCATTTGAAAAGAATAGATAAAGCATAATTTGCTAGAAGACTAAGAGGCATAGTATAATCAGAGGCATCTTCAAGAGATGGATCTTTAGGAAAGTAAACTTTTCATTTAGAAGAAATCTAAAAAAATGAATGAATGGGAGATGTCGTTTATCTAAGTAATATATCCAAATCTCTTTTGTATTTACCACCATTTAAAATAACCAATCTTGTATCCCCTTTCTTTCTTACAATACAAATATATATTTTCATTCATACCTTTGTTAATTAGTCTTTTGGACCATGCTAACATTTTTGCTAGATGATAATTAATGTTTTGAGCAAATAAAAATTAAAGAAAAAGATGATAAATTGATTTCTTTACATTACTTTGAATGAGACCAAAACATTACAAGAACCTCAGTCAATGATCCAAAATCTTTCAAACATGCTAGGAAAAATTAGTGTGGATGAACTATATATTTCTAATCATGCTCTTTTTCTTCAGCCTGTATCAATTTGTTTTGGCTATTGATGGAATTTTAAAAACTGTATATTCCTGATCATGCTCTTCACCTTAGCCTATATCAATTTGTTCCAACTATTAATGGGAAATTTTAGAGACCATATATTCCCAAGCATGTTCCTCTTGTTCAATTCGTAGATGATATTAATGCATCACCTAGTTTGACATTTGTAGAATGAGCGTATCATGTTTACAATGACCTCTAAAGATGCCTTCAAATTCAAATTCAAGCATTCACTCTTTTTGCCCAAAAAAAAAAGATCCCCAATGTTTTTTGAACATGTTTTCAATCTTTAAACAAATGTTTAGGTCTATTTCATCAAGTGAAAGAGAAATATGTGTCACATTTTCTCTAAAATAGGCTAGATCAGACTTTGATAAAGAAAATTAAATCATGAAAACTCATCATATGCATTCCTCATGCATTTGCATTCACATTTGATAATTTACATATCTTAGGTTGAAAAGAGCCTCTAGATACATCAATGTTTTAGAAATGAAAGGTAAACACTCCTTCAAGCAATTCAAATATGAAGTATTTTTACCATTTAACTATATTAGTTTCACTCTGGTTAACTTTTTTGATCAAGGTTACATCTTGGTCAACCCTTTAGGCACAGGTTATAATTTAATTATCCTCATTTGACTGTATCGATTTCACCCTGATCAATCCTTTTGACTTAGGATTATATCCTAGTCATTCTATATCTACTGTACTAATGCTGCCCCGGTCATCCCTTCATATCTAAAATTATATCCTAGTCACCTTTATTTGACTTATCGACTTTATCCTGATCAAATCTTACCTATGTTGATTTATCGATTTTATCCCAATCAACTCTTACCCTTATTAGACTTATCGACTTTGTCCCAGTCAAACCTTACCTGTGTTGATTTACCGATTTTATCCTAATCAACTCTTATCTATGTTAACTTATCAACTTTGTCCCGGTCAAACCTTACCGATGTTGATTTGTTAGTTTCATCCTAATTAACTCTTATCTAAGTGGACTTGTCAGCTTTGTCCCAATTAAACCTTGCCTACGTTGATTTGTCAATTTTATCCCAATCAACTCTTACCTAAGTTAACTTATCGACTTTGTCCTAATCAAACCTTACCTATATGATTTACTGGTTTCACCCTAATCAACTCTTACTTAAGTTGATTTGTCAGTTTCATCCTAATCAAACTTTAACTATGTTGATTTGTTGGTTTCATCCCAATCAACTCTTACCTAAGTCAATTTGTTAGCTTTATCCTAGTTAAACCTTACCTATGTTGATTTATCGATTTCATCTAAATCAACATTGACCTAAGTTGACCTGTTGGCTTTATCTCAGTCAACTTTTTCATTTGTTGGCTTATCGGTCTTAACCGGTCAACCTCTTTCACTTGTTGACTTATTGGTTTTATCCCAATCAACATTTTATTTTTGTAACTCATAGATTTTGTCTTAATCAACCATATCTTTGCTGACCTGTAGGTTTTCCCTCAGTCAACCTCTTACCTTTATCGACTTGAATGGTTTTATCCCAATCAACTCTTTTCGTTTGTTAACCAATATAGTTTTATCTCACTAAGCTACCATGACTTAGGTCTTGCCCTAGTTGCCATTTAATTTTAGAATTCTTCTTAAGGATAATTAGCTTTTACTTTCGTCTTGAGTTTAGTTTTCAAAGCTTAATGACCTAAATGAAATCGTGTCTACATGCTCTTTGCCCTGTCTCTAATTTTTAGCAATAGTCAAAGAGGGGCAACTGTAGACACCTAATTTCGTCTAGGTCTTGTTTCCAATAATCTTGAATATCTGAGATCAAGAACTTAATTGCCATCCTCATTGAGACTAATATTTTTTAGATGAACAAGACATTTTCAAGACCTTTTTAGTCAATTTAAATAATCATAAGTTCACATGAAAAAAAAGTCATATTCTGATCTCTAATTTTGAATATACGGGATGAATATTTAAGAGAAAAAAATCATTTTTTATCTTTCCCTGTGAAAATTTTGAAAATTTGTTTCTGCAAAGGATATCGCGATCAAATTTTTCACTTTTAGGAATTTTTAGAAAACTTTTCATTAAACCATCGTATAATTATACTGATACTTGTATAGTATTTTTGCCAAAACACACCCCAAAAAATCTTCAATATTCAAGGAAAAATATGTATTGGCATTTTCTAGTATGAAGTGTCAAACTGTAAATTTTGTAAATTAATTTTGAATTTTGTAGTCTAACAAGTATCATGCTCGTTAATTTTACTTTTGGTTCTTGTTGATCTATTTTTAAAATTTAATAAGTTCATTTTCTTCACTTTCGAAATTAATATTACATAATATTTGGTCTTGAATTTGTTTTACTTCAGTGTCAATAAAATTTCGTAATTTTTTCGATATTAAAATACGCTTTTTTCTTTACTCGTAAAATTTTTGGTGGAATCCTATCAAGTTTCAAATATCAAAATTCACGAGATATTATTATTTGATCCACATTAATTCACTTTTAAAAAATTCATTCATTTTCATGAGTTTTGAAGTTTTTTCTTAAAATCCTCTTATTTTCAAAATACGAAGTTTCCTACTCCGTCAATATTCTCGAGGTAATTTTTCTTGGTTTATGATTTTTAAATTTCATAAAATATTATTATTTGATGCACATTAATTTAGTTTTCAAAAATTCATTCATTTTCATGAGTTTTGAATTTTTTTCTTGAAATCTCTCTATTTTGAAATACGAAGTTTTTTACCCCGTAAATGTTTTCGAGGTGATTTTTCTTGGTTTGTGGTTTTTAATATTCATAAAATATTATTATTTGATCCAAATTAATTCAATTTTCAAAAATGCGTTCATTTCCATGAGATTTGAATTTTTTTCTTGAAATTCCTTTATTTTAGAAATATGAAGTTTTCTACTCCGTAAATGCTTTCAGGTTGATTTTTCTTGGTTTATCATTTTTAAAAGTCATCAAATATTATTATTTGATCCACCTTAATTTAGTTTTCAAAAATTCATTTATTTCAATGACTTTGATTTTTTTCCTTGAAATTCTCTTATTTTCAAAAAAATGATTTTTCTATCCCATAAATGTTTTCGAGGGAATTTTCTTCGATTTAAAATTTTTAAAATTCATCTAATATTGTCAGTTAACTCCCATTAAAACATTTTTGAAAATTTTAATTTATTTCATGGGTTTTGAATTTTTGTCATATATGTCAATTTTCCTACACTAAGGCATTTCTCGTAAAATTTTGTGAGTTTTGAACTTTCAATCAGGATCTTTTGCACCATTTTATTTCTAAAATTTTTGTCTCTGATCAATTAACATTAATTCCAATTTTATATTAATTTTTGGAAATTTTATTTTATTTAATTTTATTTACTTTGTCCAGCTAGTTACATGCTAGCTAGCTTGTTTTCTCACCCAATTACTTTCTAACCAAGTTGGTTACATCCCAATTATCCATTAATGAGCTGATCAACTTTATCATGAGCTTGATATAAGAAAAGATAACAAGAGCATGGAGTTGTGACACAACATTTATTATTTTCAACCTAACAAGCTATCTTTACATAAAAAAGACAAAAAAAATGAGGGCCTTTCAGCCACTCCAAATAAATAAAGGATTTTTTTCTTCATGGAGGTTTTTGGCTAGAGAAAAAGCAAAGAAAAAAGAGAGAGCTTGGAAAAAAACACTTCATTTTTCAAGTTTTTCCTTAACGTATCACACTTGTCTTTTCTCTTCTTCATATTGATTCATTTTCATCCTCATTCATAAGCCAAAATCATGTTAAGGCTCATGGATTCTCATCCATGTTGAAAAGCTAAACATGGTGGCTTTAAATTTTTTGTATTTTTAGTTATTTTTAGTTAAATCTTGTATATATATATACTATTATTCTTGTTATTATGATTTTGATTTTCTTGTATTTATGTTCATGTTTCTTTCATGTTATTGCGATGTTGATATGTTGACTAGAATAATATTATATTTAGTTTACGATTTTACTTTGATTTAAGTTTGATGATAATTATTTATACTTATTTCCATGATTTTTATGTCAAAGCATGTATGTATTTCATGTTTTCCATCTTGGCCAAATCTGATTGGAATTGTTCATGATCATTTTGTGCTTATTTTTATTTTGATTTCATGATTTTTAGATTATTTTGTAATATTAGTAAATAGGGGGACTAAATTGAAAAATTTATAAAAGTTTTTTTTTGACATTTTGGCTTGGTTGAGACCTTTTTAGGCCATGAGATTTCTGATTTATGTATTGGTAAATAATTTTTAGGCATTTCTAATACTTTGGGGGTCATTTTGTAAATAGTAAAAAGTTTAGGGACTAAATTGCAAAATATGAAAATTATATTTTTTGAACCTTTTTGCATGTTGTTACCATGACTTTTGTGTTGATTCTTTGCTGGTTTGATGCTTTTTAATATTTTTTGCGGTACTTTACCATATAAGAGTGAAAATGTAATTTTATAAAGTTTAAGGGTTACTTTGTAAATTGTATAAAAAATTGGGCAAGGTATTGGCCAAATCTTTGTTAATATATTAATTGCATTTTCATGCTTAATTTCATATGATTTTTGTAATTTTTAGGTTATTTTATTATGTAGGGACTAAAATGAAAGTTTAGAAAAGCATAGGGACTAAATAGCAAATTTTCATTTTTAGGGGTGTAGACACCTTATTTTGTTCGGGCTAATTTTTAGCAATCTGGAGCATGGACGTAAAAAGGGGCATATCAAGGCATGCTATCATGCCACCCAAACGATGGCTAAAATTTGTATAAATAAGTGACGGTGAACAAAAACCATCATTCATAATGTCTTATACTGCAAGCCTTTATGCTGTCCGAGTAATGGCTTAACGTGCATCCGCACTAGTGGTGATAAACGAATATTACCAATAGTTGATTATTTTTCCATCAAAATGAGATATTGCATCACCTCATAAAAGGGGCAGATCATATCCTGGCATGTTGATACACTGCCTGTTTCTTGTCTCACCACCTTGGTTGAGACACATTATGAATTTTTTGGATGTTCTCCAATTGCTTAATTTCTTACATTTATCTCTTATACATTTCATTAACTCATTTCCTTTTGTTTGTGTTATGTCGCATGCATCGTCTTATCATATCTATCATGATTGTCATTATTTTGAGACAATTATGCTGGTTCCGTGTTTAGCAAGAAGCCTTTTTTTTGTGGCTCTATGAAAGATGTTATCGAAAAAGCTGTTCCAGGATCCAATTATCTTTAATGCATATGCATATTTACTTTCACCTGTTTACACTTGCAGCAATCATTCATCATTGCATCATAATCAAGACATTTTCAAGTAGAAGTCTAATACGGGAATTGGGCCATAAAAGTGCAAGGGACTCTAGGGTCAATCAGGATAACGAAACTTAACATCCTGTATTGCTGCAACACACGACACTGTAAACAAATCATGGAGAGTGATCATGAAGTTTGCATTGAGCAACTTAAGGTAATAGTTAAAGAATCACAAGACCAGATGCTCCGTCAGCAAAATGAAATGCAAATTTAGATGGCGAGACTTATGGAACTAATGACAGCCTCTATGAAAGAAAAGGGCAAGCCAGTATTACTGAAACAAGGAATGATTCTCCTAACGTTAAAGGTCCCCTTGCTAATAATCTAGAACCCGCCCAAGGGGAACCTAGACAAGAACAATGACCCGTTCCTCTATCTGCAGCTCAAGCCCTGCCAGTCATCTACCTTAATCCCATTGCGGTAGGTTAATTTATTCTCGGTACATAAGGAATGAACACAAGAGTCTCATCGGCAGATCTGATAGCCCTTGACCATGAGGAACCAGAGAAAACAGAAGGTTAAAAGTCCACTATGACTATGAAAGAAGTGAGCAAATTCTAGCTACTGGAAAAATGCCTTCAAGCTATCGAGGGGACTAACAAGTTCAGAGATTTTGACACTCAATCGCTATCTTGGTGTCCAACCTTGTCATTCGTCGAAGTTTAAAGTCCCAGAGTTTGAAAAGTTTAATGGAACCACTGATCCTTCTGTCCATATCTAAATGTACTTGTCAAAGATGGTCGGGTATAAGAAAAATGAAAAGCTCCTCATCCATTACTTCCAGCATAGCCTCACTGGAGCAGCAGCTTGGTGGTATATCGAGCTAGACAATGTCAAAATCCAATCATGGGCTAACTTGGCTAAGGCCTTTCTAAATCAATACTAGCACGTGCCAGATTAGGCGCCAGATTGACTTTCCTTGATGAATTTTGATAAGAGATCCATTGAAAGTTTCAGACAATATGCCTAAAGGTGGAGAGAAGAAGTAGCCTTAATCCAACCTCTCCTTATAGAGAAAGAGATGACAGTCACTTTCATTCACACCTTACGTTCTTTTTATTAGAGAAGCTTGTAGGGAATGCCACCAAGAAATTGGCAGACTTGGTTTTCTCTGGGAAAATAATCGATGCTATCATTAAAAGTGGTAGAATGTCTACTGAGGAAACAACTGGATTAACTAAGAAGCCCATTGCTAGTAAGAAAGAAGATGAAGAGGCTAAAGCTATAAATTATGCTAGCTTATCTTAGTTGAGATAGCATCAAGAGCCCAACCCTCGCTACTCAAGAATGCCACATTCTTACCCCGTCATAGTATCCCTACAGCCAATCTATGCTACCACTTATAACCCATCCCTTGCAATCCCATCAAACCCACCACAAGGCTACCCTCTACAGGTCTACCAAACTACCAATCGAACAACCAATAATGCACCCAATAATTGAGGTGTAAATCAACCAAGACAACATTTGGATCCAATCCTTATGACCTATGAGGAGCTCTACCAAACCTTGATCCAAAATCACCTAGTGGCTCCGATCTATGTCTCAAAAAAGAAGACATCATACCTACCATGGTGTAACCCTAATGCCCACTGTGAATACCATGCTGGGTTAGCGAGGCATGACATTGAAAACTACATGTATTTTAAACAAAATGTTCAAAATCTAATCAATGCAGGAGTCTTAAAGTTTAGGACAAACTAGAGACCAAATGTTGCTGCCAATCCTTTGCCAAACCATAATGAGCTAGCTGCAAACATGATCGATATCGAGCCATAGAATTTGTGTCCTTCCACCAAAACTTGATTTTGATGACAGGGTCATGACGGAAGCCTTTGTACTTTTCTTGTCCCTTTTACATGATGTCAAGAAATGAAAACCTACCTGCCCTCGCCTAAAGATAGGTAGGTGTCCTATGAAGGGGCATTTTTATCAAGTATTATCAATGAAATGACTTTTGCATATATCATTCCATATTGTGTGTCTAAATCACCTTTCAACATTTTCATCTCCATTACTCTTTTGCCCCCATTTTTATCCAAATCTTTTAGTTATGTGTGTGCCTTTTGCAATATCTATTTCCTTACCCTTTCAGGTGTCCTAATGATAATAACATGGATATGTCTGATGGGTCTTTTAAGATCAATTTCGAACAATCAATTTGCACTAGTGAAGTTGATTCTGAAAAAGGTTTTGAAGAAAGCTCTACACCATCAAACTTTTTACAGCTCATGATCTAGTATGATAATTTCATCCTTATTGCCCAAACATGAATGGGCCAGTTAAGGCGGCCAACAAAAACATCAAAAGAATGGTTGAGAAAATGGTTGAAACTCACAAAGATTGGCATGAGAAGCTATCCTTTGCACTTTATGCCTATCCGACCTTAATTTGAACTTCCATGAATGCTACCCTATTCTCCTTTGTCTATGGTATAAAAGCTGTATTGCCCATCAAAGTTGAAATCCCTTCTCTCTAAGTTTTGATGGAAACCAAACTGGAAAAGGCTGAATGGGTCAAAAATAGATATGACCAGCTCAATATCACCAAGGAAAAATGCATTAGCCATGGTCAAATGCATTAAAAACACATGATTCAAGCCTACAACAAAAAGATACACCCACGAGGATCTTACCCAGGCAAATTGGCATTAAAAAAGATCCTCCCAATTCACAAAGATATGCGAGGCAAGTGACCCCCTAATTGGGAAAGACCATATGCTGTGAAGCAAGTCCTATCCAGAAGGGCCCCAATCTTGTGAGAAATCAATGGCAATGCCTTGCCCAACCCAGTCAACTCATGTTCCATCAAGAAATTTTACATGTAAACAGCGAAAACCTGAAAAGACATCCTTCAAAAAAAAGAGAAAACAAGAAAAAAAACAAAAAAAAAGAGCGAAAAAAAGCAAAAAAACAAGAAAAAGAAAACAAACAGGCAAAAAAAAAAGAAAAAAAGAAAACAAAAAGGGTCTAGATGAAAATAAAAAAAAGGCACCTAGGTAGCCAACTCGACTACCGTTTAAAACCCATAAGGGGCAACTAAAGAAGATCAATTTTCATGGGGCATAGATTGAGATCACTTGCAGAATAAAACGAAGCAATCGTAGGGATCTTCTGAAGGTCAGCTCATACTAGTTATATTATTACTTGAGAAAGATTTTGAAAAGCACCTAATGAACATCCATGTCATGATTATCAGAGGCATCTTTCGCCTAAAAGATCATCTTTCTCGCTGCCCTATCAATTGCTTGTCAAATAGTATATTGAGTTATGTCTTTTTGTTGTCACGAACAAAAATTACCTTGTTTCTTTTAAACCCTGTACAATTCATATGGCACTTGTCATTTAACTAATAATGTTTGATAATCAACTAAAATATGCATCAGGACATCTTGATATTACATCAAAAAGAAAAAAAGCATAAAAAATTCTATTTATGCCCCGATCGTCAAAATCATGCACCTTTCATGTCCAAACACCCATTTAGCATGACCATATACCAAACCATTTCTTGCTTTCACAAGCCACATCTCAAGAAAAACCATTTAAGGCAAACTAAAAATCAACCCATGCATTTTATCAGAATCTTATTAAAACTAGAGACATCAATCTAATCAGGTAAACAGTCTCCAAATTATGGCAATGCCCTTGATTTGTCAGAAAAATGATTGAGCCTCTTGAATCGAGAAATGCAATAGTCCAAATGCTTGAGATTAAATTTGGTCATAACCTCAATGGAATCCCTAACAACCTATAGTTACACCAAAGACTATGTCAAAACCATCATACATCATCATTTTTACAATATCACTTCAAGCCAGGTTTACTGAACCTCCAAAGAAACTCTTGGTAAGTACTCTAAGCTTTGCAAACCAAGTGCCATTCAGGTAAGGTCTTTTTTGCTCATCACCTTATGTCAAAGCCCTTTTTATCAAGCAACTACAGTCAAAGTGCTAGTGCTAAGAAATTATTGTCTAGAAACTATCATAAAAAACTTTTGTCGAAAACATTCGTCAGAAGCTTTGGCATGAACTAGTGCCAAAAACTTTTTCAATAGGAAATTTTGTCATGAACTTCTGCTATTTGAAGTTTTACCAAAAAATGTTGTCAGCATCCTTTTAAAGCCCATAAGTCATGGCACCCTCTTCAAAGCCCATAAGTTGTGGGACCCTCTTCAAAGCCCATAAGTCAATGGCAACCCTTTTAAAGCCCATAAGTTGTGGCACGCTCTTAAGCCCACAAGTCAGTGGCACTCTTTTAAAGCCCACAAGTCGTGGCACCCCTTATAAAGCCCACAAGTTGTAGCACCCTTTTTAAAGCTTACAAGTTATGGCACTCTTTTTAAAACCCATAAGTCATGGCACCCTTTTTAAAACCCATGAGTCGTGGCACCCTTTTAAAGCCCATAAGTCATGGCAACTTTTTGAAAGCCCACAAGTCAGTGACACCCCTCAAAGTCCACAAGTCAGTGGCACCCTTTTTAAGCCTATAGGTTATGGCACCCCTTATAAGGCCCACAAGTCGTGGCACTTTTTTTTAAAGCCTATAAGTTGTGGCACCCTTTTTAAAGCCCATAAGTCTATGGCACCCTTTTCAAGCCCACATGAGCTGGTGGCACGAAGTCCAAGTCAAAGCTCGCACGAGCTGGCAGCATCCGAGTTAAAGCTCATAAGAGTTGGTGGCATCCAAGTCTAAGTCAAAGCCTGTATGAGCTGGCAGTACCCAAGTTAAAGCCCACATGAGCTAGTGGCACCTAAGTTTAAGTCAAAGCTCGCATAAGTTGGCAGCACCTGAGTCAAAGCCCACATGAGTTGGTGGCACCCAAGTCCAAGTTAAAGCCCGCATGAGCTGACGGCATCGAGTCAAAGCCAACACGAGCTGGTGGCAACCAAGTCTAAGTCAAAGCTCGTATGAGCTGGTGGTACCTGAGTCGAAGCCCATATGAGCTAGTGGCACCTAAGTCTAAGCTAAAGCCTACACGAGCTGGTGGCACCTAAGTCTAAGTCAAAGCTTGCATGAGCTAGCGGCACGTAAGTCAAAGCCCGTACAAGCTAGTGGCACCCACATAAAAAATTCACGTTACTCTATACCTACCTAAGGGGGTCAAACCTTAAAAAACCTAACACCCTAATGTTCTGGAAGTGTCAGTCCACCTAAAAAAATAGTGTTTATTTGTTTTGGCCCTATTTTTAATTCTCACAATGGTCAAAAAGGGGTAGTTGTAGACATCTGATTTTGTTTGGGCTAATTTTTAGCAATCTAGAGCATGGACGTAAAAGGGGGTTGCCTAATGAAAAAGTATTTTAAAGACATCAAGAAGGCCTAGGGATCATATCAAAGGTAAATGCAAGGATATGGTATTAAATGACGTGATCCACGGTATCCGAGGATAGAAGATATGAGAAATTTCATAATTTTACTTGAATGTATGGATACAAGGTTCTCATGTATCGATACAATGCTCTAACGCACCAAAAATTTAAAATGTCCCCACTTGCATCGATATAACATGTAGATGTATCGATACATAAGCCTCTGTATCGACTACGGGACCTCATGTATCGATATTAGGCCATGCCAAAACCAAAACATGTATTCTATAAAGAAATGTATTGATACATATTAACATGTATCGATACAGTGGTTCATAGTATTGATACAATGGTTCATAGTATCAATACAATGTTCATTGTATTGATACCATCAAGGTTTCTAGACCAAATGTATCGATACATTATGCAATGTATCGATATATGCAGGTTATTTTCACAGTCTGGGCACTTTTGGCTCATCCACCATTAATCCAAAACTCGATTTTAACTCATTCTTTTGCATCAAGAAAGATTAAAACACATATCAGATTATGAATTTAGACTTTTGAATTAATTATAACATTTTTTAAGTCTAAATTAGATCAAAAGGGTCAATGCATTTGATCACCCTATTCTTTTTTAGTTGTTGGGCAATGTCACCATCAACCACCCTAGTTGCTAGAAAATCGTTTCAGCATTAAAACTAGCCACCCTATGCCTATCACAATGGTAGCAAGCTGCCTTCTACAGCCACTCTATAGCCACCATGCTGACATCACCTAGTCCCCTCGAGAAATAGTTAAAAACACCTCTAATTTGGCTCTAAAAAGCTAGTATAAATGGACCACTTCTATCTTAGCAGAAAAAGGTTAGATTCTAACTCATTTTCAGCTTCAAAACACATTCCCACACCAAGGAAACCAAAATCCCATAGTTCTCCACTCATTACTTAAAAATAGCTCTAGAACATTCACTTTCAATCTCTACACATTCTAAGACTCACCCTCATCCGTACCAAAACCAAAACCTCATTATTTCTCTCTTTTTCTTACTTATTTAAAATAAGAAAAATAGAGAAATTCAAGCCATCCCTGCAGCTCCAACTATTTGGCCAAAAAACTAAAGTTTGTCAGTATAACTTCTTACTTTATCACTTACATTTTTTGTTTTTTAGCACCTTGATCATTTTAGTGAGCTCTCTACGTTTTCATCACCCTTTTAGGATTATCACGCATTGTTGTGGCATTTGGTTGTGGTAGTTTAGGATTTGGATGCCTTAATGCCCTTTTATGTGCAAAATGCCTTATTTCATTCTTATTAGTTTGATATCTCTTGCTCACGCATTTTATGCCATGTCCGTGTATCTTGTTATCCTTAATCCATGTAGGAATCATTAGCCTAACATGTTTCGAGCACATTATACCTTAGCTTGCATGAATCATTGTCATTTATAGCTTTCATAATATTTTCTTGCCACAATGCATAACACTTCTTTGTCTAGACCATTGGCAAAGCTAGCATCCTATTCATGTCATGTGCCATCCCTTTTTATGTTTATTGTCTTATTCTTGTCAAAATGCATGTTTTATGGCTATCAAAACTGATTTTCAAAACCCCTCAAGCCAAGCATGTTAACCTCATCCAATGAGGATTAGCATAGACTTAGCATTTTCCTTAAAGTCAGCAAAAAATCTTTGGGAAGATTAAGTTTTTCCAGATCTGGAATCTTGATTAAATGAGCTCAAAACTACTAATTTTCCAATAAAAATGGCCTTGCACTCATTCCCGAAATGTTCGTGCCTTGATTTTAAGTCAATACCTTTAGTGGTATAATTAATGGGCTGTTTCATTATCCTAAACTACTTCGAGGCTATGCAGATGAGCTTGTGATGCTTATGCCACTCTTTCCCTTCAGTCATAGATATTTAAATGTCAATGACTTGAGTCTGGACCTGTAGACATAAAAAAAAAAGGAGAGATATCCCCTATATTATTTTGTCCTCTGCTAGCAACATAGCTATTACAAATTGAAAAATCATTTTAAAATCTCGAATGATTTTCAATGAATTTTATGATATTTTTCTTTAAAAGTGTGCCAAAATACCTTTAAAATGAGGACTTTTTCATCCCCAGATCAGTCTGGATGAGAAAGTTATGATTTTTCAAATTGAAACTATCCAAAACCTCTGGACTCTGAACATGAATTCTGGTTGGGCCATTCAAGCCCACTAAATGAATTTTCAAAAATTTTCAAACATTTTTCCTAAAACATTCATGAAATTCCTTTTTCATAAAGGTATCGTTTGTAATTTTTTGATACCAAATGAGTTCGAGGTGATTTTTCAAATTTTGACACACCATGTCCTTCATATGCTCTACCAGAAGTGCGTTCAATTCAAACTTGAAAATTTATTTTTTAGGAAAGTGACTTTCTAGGGTAGTGGGAATATTTTTAGGATGACCCTCATCAAATTAACTTTATAATGGTATCTTGTCCATTCTCTAAATCCTTTGAATCAATTTAGAATAAATTCGAGAAACAAGATAGCATGATGCTATCCCCTATTTTTGGTTTTGGTCAAAATTGAGTTGTTTTCCCAAATTTTGTCTTGAGACATTCGAATGTCTCCATGTCAACCCGATTAGACTTGAGAATATGCTTTAACCTCCTATAGGTTTGTATCAAGGCACAAACATATTTTGCATCTTTACCATCCTTATTCACAATAATTGCTTTCACTAAAAGTCATCTAAATGCTCACTCATCTTCTAAATCGTAAGGTTTTACCAACTTAATTTTTCTAACTTAACTTCATTACAAAGTGTCAGATATGTCACTATTGGGGATACTCTAACCTTGACCTTCTGATGGGATACTCCAACCCCATTTTTCAAAATTGTTAACCTTTAAAGAATCTTTCTTCATCAAAATTATTCATCATCCATAATGACACTCCAACCCTATCTTTTTGAGGGGATACTTTAATCATATCTTTTTAAGGGATACTCCAACCCTATCTTCCAATTGCAATAAATTCTTCTCCTTTCTGAATTTCCATGAATATGTCAAACAAATCTCATTTAATCAGGAAACCTAGATGCACCTAAAAAATTATCGATTCGGTTATTCTTAGATAATTGATGCCAATAGCAAGATAAATTCCAACAATACATTCCTTTTCTTTATCATTACATTGAATGATCCATGTTATGTTACTTCATTTATTGTCTTACTAACATTATTTCTTTGTGATGATTATTTGCACTCATGTTTTCAAATTGTTTCAAATAAAATTAAAGGTAATGTTTCACGTGGGTATCTCTTCAGTGCCCAAAGTGGAACATTCCATTTTCAAAGTAAAATCTAGAGGCCATTTTTATCAAAAATCTCTACATTCCTTATCTCTTTGGGGCGTATATGAGATTAAATCTTTTTCATCAAAGCCTGGATTATTTTTATAAGATTCATGCATTAAAAGGGGTTACATCGAAATAATGATAAGTTAACATCAAAAGAGTTAAAACTGAGAAAGACATAGCTAGTACAGCATCGATTTCAAGTGTCAGGAAAAGGTTCATACCTCATCGTGGGCAACCAACTCCCAAACCCAAACGATGAATCTTTATATTACGTAGACCGCGAGATCAATGTTTTGAGTTTCGTAACTCAAAAAATAGGTTTCAATAGGCATCCAATCATGCCTAGCTCTAAATGATCGATAGTGACTGCAAGCATTAGCCATTTCATGATGGTTATCCAAGACCAATAAGATGAGTGATTTATCTTAGATCCCTTTCACTGTACCATAAGTCGAGAATCCATACATTCTCGTTCTTATCACATTGCCAAAGAACAGTCTCAATCAAGAAGACATTTCCAAGTTAGGAAAATATTTTAAGTCATATGCACCCATAGATCCCCGAGGATCCACCCCCGGGGTACGTTGCGACAAGGGGGCAAAATGTATAGTTCATCAATTTTAACGATTTCTATTATTTCTATGGCCTTCATAAAGATATAGAAATTTTTAAAACTTTTTGTATTTGTTCGATCCTCTGAAGGATACGAAATGTAATTTTTAAAAATTTATGGGCTTCATTATAAATTTTGCATTTCAAGTCAAACTTAAACTTTTAGCTTTTCCATTTAGAATAAATTTATCTACTTTTCATCATTTTAGTGTACATTAGGGTACCCAGATACTTTCATGTCAAAGGTACCCTCTTGATAGGTTCATCTAGTTTTCATCATTTTAGTGTCCAATAGGGGTACCAGGACACTTTCATGTCGAAGGTATACCCTAGGGGCATTTTTATAATTTTCTTCACTGGGATGCTTTTATGCAAAAGGTGAATTTTTAGAATTCATTTATCCTTCCAAGGTTATTTTAGTGTCCGTTAGGGTTACCAAGATACTTTCATGTCGAAGGTACACCCTAGGGGCATTTTCATAATTTTCCTTATCGGGATGCTTTTATGCCAACGGTGAATGTTTAGGATTCATTCAGCCTTCCAAGGTCATTTTAGTGTCCATTAGGGGCATCAGGATACTTTTATGTCGAAGGTATACCTTAGAGGCATTTTCGTAATTTTTTCCACTGGATGTTTTTATGCCAAAGGTGAATGTTTAGGATTCATTTAGCCTTTTAAGGTCATTTAGGTTTCCATTAGGGGTATCGAGATACTTTCACGTAGAAGGCATATCCTAAGGGCATTTTGGTAGTTTCGTTAGAATCAAGCCTTATGTGACTACAAGGATATTTTCGAGTCTAAAGAACACATTAGGAATAGGCATGTCATTTTAGATTGTTATTGGGTGTTAGGAAGTTTTATAATATTTTCAATAAAATATAAGCTTTCTTTTTAGGAGATTAAGGCAATGTCTCCAAGTTAAATAATACGTAGAATTTTTTCCAAAATATGAGAGAGGTTTTATGGATTATTTTAATTTCAAGATATCTTTTTCAATGCGGAAGTCGAGATTTTATAAATTTTAAAAAAATAGTGATAAAAATTTTTGCATTACTCTGACCATCCACTAGGGTGCAGAAGATATTTTTCATTTTAAAACCTTTTGTGTTCCTCTGGTTTTCTATTGGGATACAAAGGAGAAAGATAAAAAAGCTTTCAAGTTCTATCGGTCTTTCGATGGAGTACGGAAGAGATTTTGACTTCCAAAATTTTGAAAACCCGATATTCCTGATATGGAATAATAAATTCATCTTTAAAAAAATTTTTATTTTAGAATCTATAATTAAATGCCATATGTTGAAACCAAATAAAAATTAAAATTCAAGTTAACACGTAATTAATAAGGTACTAATTTTCAAGCATCATGAGAGGATTGACCCTTACTTGTGATAGTAACCAACTCTTAAACGCTTGTATATGATCTCTAGTATGATCTCCGGCCTTGGATTTTGTATTCTTGGGTTTTGTAACCCTCGAAATACAAACTTTGGTAGGTGACCAATCTCACCTAACCTAAATAGATTGGTGGTAACTCGAAATAAATAGCCATTTTGTAATGACTATTTTGAGTCGAGTGAGCGATTCATCTCGACCACCCAACCCTAAAAAATAAGAAAATGTCAATAATGATATGGCCTATAAAAATAAGTGAATATAAAATAGTAATAAATTTAATAAATATAGGAGCAAAGGCCATTTATGTCAGGCTTGGTTAGGATTCATATCCGAGCTTCATTGCAACATCTATCAAATAAGTGAAACTTCAATCCTAAGAATCTCCAGTATTTTCGTGATCGGGCACAATAAGCACATTCTTCACTTTAGGATACACGATATTGATGCTTTGGTTTGGCAGGAAAAGCTTTTCTTTCCATTATCTTTTTAGGAAGATGTCAATAATGATACAGCTTATAAAAATAAGGGAATATAAAATAGTAATAAATTTAATAAATATAATAGCAAAGGCCATTTAAGTCGGGCTTGGTTAGGATTCGTATCCAGGCTTTGTTGCAACATCCATCAAATGAGTGAAACTTTGATCCTAAAAATCTCTAGTATTTTTGTGATCGGGCACAATAAGCACATTCTTCTCATTGGGATACACGATATTGATGCTTTGGTTTGGCAAGAAAAGCTTTTTTTCCATTATTTTTTTAAGAAGATGTCAATAATATGGACTATAAAAATAAGAGAATATAAAATAGTAATAAATTTAATAAATAAAGGAGCAATGGCCATTTAAGTCAAGCTTGGTTAGGATTCGTATTCGGGCCTCGTTGCAACATCCATTAAATGAGTGAAACTTTGATCCTAAGAATCTTTAGTATTTTCATGATCAGGCAAAATAAGCACATTCTTCTCATCGGGATACACGATATTGATGCTTTGGTTTGGCAAGAAAAGCTTTTTTTTCCATTATTTTTTTGAATAAAAGTTCATATATCAAGTGAGACAAACTTTGATTCTCGTAAAAACCACCATTCTTTCCATGATTAAGCATTATAATCAAGATCTTCAGATTGGCATTGATGATGTTGATGCTTTGATTTACAAGAGAAAGCTTCTCTTTTCACCATTTTCTTTAAAATCAAAGTTCACCCATTGAATGAAAGAAACTTAGATACTCCTAATAATATCCATTTTTTTCTTAATCGAGCACTATAAGCACATTTTTATCATTAGGATACACAATATTGATGCTTTAGTTTGGCATGAAAAGCTTTTCTTCTCACCATTTTTGTAGAATCAAGGTGCATCCGTCAAATGAGACAAACTTGGATTCTTATAATAATCTCTATTCCTTTCATGATTAGGCTCTAGAATCATGATCTTCTCATTAGGATACATGATGTTGATGCTTTGATTTGGCAAGGAAACCTCTTCTTTCCACTATTTTCCTTAAAATCAATGTCCATCAATCAAATGAGACAAACTTTGACTCTTGAAATGATCTCTATTCTTTTTGTGATTAGGCATTATAATCACATTCTCTTCATTGGGATACATGATATTAATGCTTTGTTTTGGCAAGAAAAGCTTTTCCTTCCACCATTTTCCTTTGAATTAAAGTTTGTTTGTCAAATGAGACAAACTTGAATTCTTATTATAATCGCTAATCTTTTCGTGGCTAGGTGCCATGATCACGATTTTCTCTTTAGGATACCTGATATTGATGCCTTGGTTTGGCAGGAAAAGCTTTTCTTTCTACATTTAGATTCAAAAATTGTTTGTCAAATGGGAGAAGCTTAGATTCTCCTAAGAATCTTTATTTTTTTTGTTATCGAGCACTACAAGCACGTTGTCTTCACTGGGATATATAGTATTGATGCTTTGGTTTTGCTAGAAAAGCTTTTCTTTTCAACATTTTCTGTCGAGTCAAAGTTTGCATGTCAAGTGAGACAAACATGAATTCTCGTAAAAACTACCATTGTTTTCATGATTACGCACTATAATCATGATCTTCTCATTGTGATAAATGATATTAATGCTTTTGAATACCAGGAAAAAGATTTTTTCCTCCATTTTCCTTAGAATCAAAGTTTATCCACAAGAAAAGATAAGCTCAAATTCTCCTAAAAATCTCCATTCTTTTTATGATTAGGCACTATATGCACATTTTCCACCTTAAGATACATGATATTGATACTTTGGCGCATGAAAAGGTTTTCTTCCCACCATTTTTTTTAGAATCAAAGTTCACCCATCAAATGATACAAACTTGGATTCTTATCATAATCTCTATTATTTTCATGATTATGCACTAGAATCATGATCTTCTCATTAGGATACACGATACTGATGCTTTGATTTGGCAAGAAATTTCTTATTTCCACCATTTTTTCTAGAATCATTGCTCATATATCAAATAAGACAAACTTTGATTCTTGAAATAATCTTTATTCTTTTTATGATTACGCACTATAATCACATTCCTCTTATTAGGATACAGGATAAAAATGCTTTGTTTTGGCCAGAAAAGCTTTTCCTACCACCATTTTTCTTTGATTAAAAGTTTAACTTTCAAATAAGACAAACTTGAATTCGCATAAAAACCACCATTTTTCCATAGAATCAAAGTGCATCCCTCAAATGACATAAACCTGTATTCTTATAATACTCTCTATTTTTTTCATGATTAGGCTCTAGAATCACAATCTTCTCATTAGGATACATGATATTGATACTTTTATTTGGCAAGGAAACCTCTTCTTTCTACCATTTTCTTTAAAATCAATGTCCATCAATCAAATGAGATAAACTTTGACTGTTGAAATAATCTCTATTCTTTTTACAATTAGGCATTATAATCACATTTTCTTCATCGGGATACATGATATTAATGCTTTGTTTTGGCAAGAAAAGCTTTTCCTTCCACCATTTTCCTTCGAATCAAAGTTCGTCTATCAAATGAGACAAACTTGAATTCTTATTATAATCTCCAATCTTTTCATGACTAGGCAATGACCAGGATTTTCCCTTTGGGATACCTAATATTGATGTCTTAGCTTGGCAGGAAAAGCTTTTTTTTCCACCACTTTCATTGGAATCAAAATTTATCTGCCAAATGAGAGAAACTTGGATTCTCATAAGAATCTCTATTCTATTTGTCGTCAAGCACTATAAACACGTTGTCTTCAATGGGATACACTATATTGATGCTTTGGTTTGGTAGGAAAAGTTTTTCTTTCTGCCATTTTCTGTTGAATCAAAGTTCGTATGTCAAGTGAGAGAAACATGGATTCTCATAAAAACTGTAATTGTTTTCATGACTAGCACTATAATGGCGATAGATGATATTAATGCTTTCGATTGGCAGGAAAAGCATTTTTCCACCATTTTTCTTAGAATCAAAGCTCATTAACCAGAAGAGATAAGCTCGGATTCTCCAAGGAATCTCTATTTTTTTTGGTGATTGGGCACTATATGCACATTTTCATCCTAAAGATACATGATATTGATGCTTTGGTGCATGAAAAGCTTTTCTTCCCACCATTTTTCCTAGAGGCAAAGTCCACCCACTAAATGAGACAAACTTAGATTTTTATGATAATCTCTATTTTTTTAATGATTATGCACTAGAATCATGATCTTCTCATTAGGATGCACGATATTGATGCTTTGATTTGACAAGAAAAGTTCATTTTCCACCATTTTTGTTAGAATCATTGCTCATCCATCAAGTGAGATAAACTTTGATTCTTGAAATAATCTCTATTTATTTTCTAATTAGGTACTATAATCACATTCCCCTTATTTGGATACATGATAATAATGCTTTGCTTTGGCAAGAAAGCTTTTCCTTCCACCATTTTCCTTTAAACCAAAGTTCATCTATCAAATAAGATAAACTTGGATTCTTTTAAAAACCACTATTTTTCTCATGATTACGTACCATAATCAAGATCTTCTCAATGGTACAAATGATGTTGATACTTTGGTTTGGCAAAGAAAGCTTTTCTTTTCACCGTTTTCCTTAACATCAAAGTTCATCCATCAAATGAGTGAAACTTCGATAATCCTAAGAATCTCCATTCTTCTCATGATTAGGCACTATAAGTATATTCTCTTCATTAAGATACAAGATATTAATGTTTTGGTCTAGCAAGAAAAGCTTCTCTTTCCATTATTTTCTTTGAACAAAAGTTCATATGTCAAGTGAGACAAACTTGGTTCTCGTAAAACCACCATTCTTTCCATGATTAAGCATTATACTCAATATCTTCTTATTGGGATAGATGTTATTGATGCTTTGATTTACAAAAGAAAGCTTTTCTTTCCACCATTTTCCTTAGAATCAAAGTTCATCCATCAACTTGGATACTCCTAAGAATCTCTACTCTTTTCGTGATCGGGCACTTAGACACATTTTTCTCATTGGGATACGTGATATTGATGCTTTGGTCTGGCATGAAAAGCTTTTCTTCCCATCATTTTTTTTGTAAAATCAAAGTGCACCCGTCAAATGAGACAAACTTGTATCCTTATAATAATCTCCATTTTTTGCATGATTAGGCTCTAGAATTGTAATCTTCTCATTAGGATACACAATATTAATTCTTTGATTTAGCAAGGAAACTGTTAGCTATATTAGCTTTGAATTAATCTTAGTTTTAATATAACTAAAACTTAAGCTTAATTAGCTTGT
>JBBYHO010146419.1:10371-39755 GCA_038382025.1 Adansonia gregorii | reverse complement strand
TACCGATTGTAAATCCCTCCACCTGCCTAAGGTGTTAGCCTCGTTATAGGCATGGAAGATACTCCCACTTGAATTGAACCTTTTCTGAAACAAACCCGCGGTGGGTAAGCATTAGGGTACCTCATTAGTTCTTTCTGAACTCAGGGAATAATTCGATAACTTATTTAGATGTCTAATCCAAACTTCATGTAATGAGCTAAAGGAGACTCACTTTGTTAAAGCCATACCCAGTTCTAGCAATTAACAAAGTAGGTACACATGGGGGAACACTTCTAACCCTTTACTCTTATAATTTGATTTTTTTAATACTAATAAGTGTATGTTGTGTTATTATGATATATTTTATTCATTAACTTCTTATATTACAAAGGAGTTTTTGGCGTCACATTTTTCTATATCCCTTAGAAACTTGTAAATTCATTCATGCATCTGCAAAGTTCACATTCTTATATGTTCATTCATTCATAATTTTTGTAATGTACTAATTCGTTTCATTTATTGTATTTCAACGATCAAGACATCTGTGATGATTTAGAGGCGAAGGTCTGCACATTAGAGTTCACCTAAGAAGAGTTCAATCATGAAGTCTGTGAAACAAAAAATCTACTCAATAGATTGATAAAAATGGTTAAGGGTTTATAGGGATAAAAAAGGGAGAAAAGAAAAAAAGAGCTATAGGAGACTCACTTTGTTAAAGCCACACCCCATTTTAGCAATTAACAAAGTAGGTACACATGGGGGAACACTTTTAACCCTTTACTCTTATAATTTGATTTTCTTAGTATTAATAAGTGTATGTTGCATTATTATGATATATTTTATTCTCATTAACTTCTTGTATTACAAAGGAGTTTTTGGCATCACATTTTTCTATATCCCTTGGAAACTTGTAAATTCATTCATGCATCTATAAAATTCACATTCTTATATGTTCATGCATTCATAATTTTTGTAATGTACTAATTCATTTCATTTATTATATTTCAAAGATCAAGACATCTGTGATAATTTAAAGGCGAAGGTTTGCACGTTAGAGTTTATCTAAGAAGAGTTCAATCATGAAGTCTGTGAAATGAAAAATCTACTCAATAGACTGATAAAAATGGTTGAGGGTTTATATAGGATAAAAAGAGGGAAAAAAGAAAAAAAGATCATGTTATTAGAAGTATTAGAATACAGAGGTAATGAAATGATTTCGAAGATAATTTTTTAGGCTACTTGACAAATTTTGTAAATATAAGGGTTAAAAAAATGAATAAAAAATGAATTATCAGGGTTTGCAAAAATCCCTTAGAAACCTAACATAGTTAGGAAAATTTAGTGCTTGCAAGATCAATTCATTTTGTTACTTTAATTTTGAATCTTGTAAATATGACTATGTATGCCTATAATCAATGGATAAGTTAGAGAATTTTGGTTCATGAAGCAATGTTGTTGAGCCATTACTCGAATTCTTTGGATTTATGCTTCTACAATAATTTTTATATCTGGCTCTTAGTTAATTCTCTGACAACCAATCTATTACATTCAATGCTGCCCCTTTTATTCGATTATTTATTCATTCATTCATGCATTCATTCATTCATTTACTAATTTATTTATATAATTTCTCCATTCATTGACAATCATACTAGAATGTCAATAAAGATTAATGCTATCAAGACACATACATATTCATACAAACTAATTTAAGTTTTTTGTATTTTAAGGTGAAATAATAAATCACTAAATGGAAGATACTATACAATAAGAAGAAAAATGCAAGCATAAATTTAAAGTTCAATGGAATTACTCAAGATAAGGAAACTATTTTACTAACATCAGAAGGTATTACCAACACTTCTATTGAGGATCAAGGGAAGTGCAAGCTGAAAGGTAACCATTTTATGGTTTTAGTATATGGAAGCCAATCCCACAATACACAATCATGCTAACCAACAGACAACAGGTAGCATGTGTGGGATGAGAAAGTAATTCTATCATAGCCAACAAGACCTTAAAAAGTTAAGAAAATAAGGAAATCCATTTGGACAATGTCCTTGACCCTAGCCTTTTTGTTATTGAGTGACCTCAACAGAATCAAATGATCTCTACCATTCCAACACAGCTTGGAAAACTCTCTACCCAAAGTAAGCATCAAGTTGCACCACTTTTTGTCTAAGGAATCCATTAACCAATGCATGCTGTTCAATGTGAAGATAATTTAGAGTATTAACATGGCCAGTAGGAGATCACAGGCTACTATAAATTCCAACTTGAATTACTTAGATGATTCTTTATTACGCTATGAGCTTTTGGATTCATTTTCCTACTAAAGAATCTAGTAAAGAATTAAGTTTCATATAATGGTTTTACTCATGGCATGATTGAGATGACAAGAAATAACCACTTATCTTATGGAATTTTTTAGCTTGAAAACTTAGAGTTCAATAGCCTCCTGATGTTTCACTTGCTAATTTACAATTCACCCTTGGTATACTAATCTAGCAAAAATCTGAAATTGGCAGATACCTATCAAGGATGATTTGTTTAGGGGTCATCAACTTTATGGTAGTAAGCCAATCAAGGGCAATTCTTATCTTGACTTTAAAATTCTGTACTGTTTTAGAAACTGTGAATTTTGAAATGAATTTTGGTTTGTAAATATTATGAACTTTGCAATGGACCATGATTTTTGTTAATAATGTTTTCCAGTATCTAGGATAATGAGAGCATTTTGGAAAAAATTTTCTTTGGGTTGATCATCACCATTAGTTTGAACTCTTTCAAAAAGGTTCTTTAACTCAATATGTAATTATCCCAGACATTCAACTATAGACCTTTCACCACGTGAGACCCTCCACATCTATATGTACTGGTTTATGGATTCCTTGAAGGACTAACAAATAGGTTATGCTCCTAAAAGATTTAAATATTGATAATTGAAATGTGTTAAAGTAATGATCGTAATTTTGAGATCTCCCTTAGTTGGATAACATTTTGCTATGACTTTCTTGACACTCTTCCAAATCCTTGATTCAAGAAGAATGAGAGTAAACATGAGCTAAAATCTCCTTTTCCTTCAAACAAAACCATTGTAAACCAATGCTTGATATATGAAATATGAAATCCAAGATGTTTTCCATGCCAATCTGATTTTTTTCCTAAAAGATTAACTAAAATTCAAATTCACTGTGGCTACAAAATAAATAATGTCAAGAGGTATCCCTCAAGCCTTTAAAAATTGAGTGCAACATCATGTTATTAAAGTATTTAAAATGATTTTAGAAAGAGACTATCCTTTTCTCTTAATGAAATGATTTCCAATTCAAATGGCTTTGCTTGACATGAAAGATGGCCTTTTTTCTCATCTTTTCTCATATATAGAAAATTATTCCTTTTGCAGTCCCTTTCGAGCCTGATAATTTATTTTCTTTCTTTAAACCCTAATCAAGGATCGCCCTCCATACCAGGGGGCAAGTGAAGCAAAGCTTTAAGATCAGAAAGGGCAAATTCCAATTTAAAGTTACAAGAAAAATAAGTTGGATGTCATTAAGTAAATTTTGAGGATAAAAGAAACTTTCAAATTTCAAGTTCAAATATTCAAAGTGAAGAATAAAGAAAATGTCAAGTTCTTTCAAAATAAAGAATGAAAAATTTTTGAAAAAAAAAAGAAAGAAAAAAAGCAACTAAGAATCAACAAAGTAAAAGTAGATAAGGAAATGAAAAATTATTCATCTCTAAAGACATGCCAAAATCTACTCCTTCTGAAAAAGAGATGATCCTTGACTCAATCATCCTTAAACACTTTATTTAGGCCTATTTATCCTTTTCTTCCTAAGCTAAAAACCATGGCCTGCATTACATGCCTAATAAAGTCCATTTCGATCA
Organism: Adansonia gregorii; assembly: GCA_038382025.1. Taxonomy (NCBI): domain Eukaryota; kingdom Viridiplantae; phylum Streptophyta; class Magnoliopsida; order Malvales; family Malvaceae; genus Adansonia; species Adansonia gregorii. The sequence goes on along the minus strand of JBBYHO010146419.1, from coordinate 35,885 downwards.
GACATGGCTATTTAAGTTGTCAGGCCATTCCTAGGAAACTCTTCAAAAATTCATCTTTTTAAATGATGTCCTCAATGATATGACGGGCCAAGCGTAAAGGCCTTGGAATTGCTACTAAATCAACAAAGATATCCACTAATGGCAAAGAACTTTTCATGCTAATTTAAAAATATCCCAAACCCATGAAAATTTCATGACATCAATAAAAAGTTGAGTTAAATGCCCAAACACTGATTCCTTTCAAAATGAACTTTCAAAACTTTTATACCCAAAATTATAAATTAATGCTTAACAAAAGCTTTTCACACATCAATCCTTTGAGACTTTGTGTTTACCCGTATTAGTTTAACACCTATCACACTATTGTGTTCGAAGACTAAAAGGAAGTTATGACTTGATTATTTACCTTTTAAGGAATTTCTATGAAATGAACATTAATCTAAATTCAGTCATAACAAACCTAAACCTTTTTGTATCTATTTCTTCAAGAGAAATTTTTAGTAGTGCCACCCTATTTGACCTTTTAAATTTATTTCTTCATCTCATTCAAAGAGGTCCCATATGGTGATCATCAATCACAAGAAAGTTTTAACATCATCATAAAGATAGTATATTCATTCTCCTTGATATTGGCAAATCCATGATCAAAATAGTTTTAGAATTTTCATAGATTTTGATCAAGTAAACTTTTGCCCTAGGTTAATAAGAAAATGATCTCGTTCTATAAATCCTGGAATTTTGATAAGTTATGATATTTTTCATGATTTCAGTTGAAGTTTTTAAACATGCCTCGAGCAGATATTTATCTAATTGATAAGGTTGTATTACTGTGTTGATAAACATTAATATGATATTTGGTGGCCTTTTAAGAAAAAATTAAAATTTCTTAGATCCCTGAAACAAAGATTAGAAGAAAGATTTCATGGGATAAACATATGATAACCCATTGATGATTTAAACCTTCAACTCCAAGCATGGGAAAAAGCCTTCAACTTCAAGTTTAGCCATAGGCTCCTTTTGCCAAAAGAGGAGAAATATCCATAATATCTTTTGAGGATGCCTTCAAGTTAAGGTTTATGCTGACTCTATTACCTAAAAAGAAATACAAATGATTGAAACATTTTTTTAAAAATTCCTTCAATTCCAAGTAAAAGCACACTTTCAAAAGAAAAAGCTATCTCTAAAAATATATTTAAAAATGCCCTTAATTTTAATATAGTCAAGTCATCATATGCATTGTGCATTCATTTGCATCTAATAATTTACAAGAAAGGTAAGTGTGATGTTGAAAGAGAGTAATAATCATGACTATGTCCTCAAAATCAAAAGGTATATCCTTTGTCCTCTCAAATTGATCGAACATCAAATGTTTCCCAAACCCCTTTCATTTGTTAACTTGTTAGTTTCATCCCAATAAACCCTTTTTGTTTGTTGACTTATTTGTTTCATCTCGGTTAACCCCTTGCATTTGTTAACTTATCAGTTTCATCCTAATCAATGCTTTTCATTTTTTGACTTATTAGTTTTATCCTGGTTAACCCCTTTCATTTGTTGACTTATTGGCTTCTTCTCGGACCACACCTTTCATTTATTGACTTATCGATTTTATCATAGTCAACCTTTTATCCCTGTTAGCTTGTTTACTTTATCTCGGTCAGCTTTTTCTCCCTGTTAACTTGTTAGCTTTATCTTAGCAAGCTTTTTATCCCTATTCACTTATCGACTTTGTCACGGTTAATATTTTATCCCTATTGACTTGTTGGCTTTGTCGCGATTAATTTTTTCTCCCTATTAACTTGTCAACCCTATCCCAGTCAACTTTTTTTCCTATTGACTTGTCGACTTTGTCCTGATCAACTATTTTATCCCTGTTGACTTGTAAACTTTATCCTAGTCAACCTTTTATCCCTCTTGACTTGTTGGCTTTATATCGGTCAACCTTTATCCCTGTTGACCTATCGACTTGTCTTGATCAACCTTTTCTCCCTATTAACTTGTCGACCTTGTTTTGATCAACCTTTCCTCCTTATTGACTTGTATGCTTTGTCCTAGTCAACCTTTTTCTACTTGTTGACTTGTCGACATTATCTCACTTAACTTTTTTATCCCTATTGACTTGTCAGTTTGTCCTAGTCAACCTTTTCTTTGTATTGACTCATCGACTTTGTCCCAATTAACCCTTTTCTTTCTATTGACTTATCGATTTTATCCTAGTAAACCTCTTTATCCTTGTTGACTTGTCGGCTTTATTTCGGTTAACTTTTTCTCTTATTAACATATCGACTTTATCCTTGTTAACTTTTTTTCCCTTTTGACTTGTCAATTTTGTTCTAGTTAGCTGTTCTCCCTATTGACTTGTTAGCTTTGTCTCAGTCAACCTTTTACCACTATTGACTTGTCACTTTTGTCCTAGTCAACCTCTTATCCTTATTGACTTATTAGTTTTGTCCCGTCAACCTTTTTTAACTTAGGTTTCACCTTAGTCACCATTTTGATTTAAGGTTTTTCTTTTGGGCTGATTAGTTTTTATGTTCATTATTAGTTTTGTTTATTTTTCACTCATCTTAGTGACCCAAACAAAATTATGTTTATTTGATCTTTGCCCAGTTCTTGTTTCTCAGCAGTAGTCAAAAAGGGGCAGTTGTAAACATTTAGTTTCATCCAAGTCCTCTTTTTTTGATAATCTTAGATATCTGAGATTAAAAACTTAATAGCAACCCACAATGAGAATGATCTTTTTCAGATGAATCAGACATTCTCGAAACCTTTTTATTCATAGTTAACTGGCCGTAAGTTCATGTGATAAAAAATGAATCTCACATTATCTCTAATTTCATATATACAGGATAAAAACTTAAGAGAAAAATCATTTTTTATGTTTTCTTGTCAAAATTTTAAAAATTTATTTCTGCGAACGATATCGCTGTTAAATTTTCCATTTTAGGAATTTTTAGAGAATTATTTATTAAACTTGATAAGTTGACTGTCGTATAATTGTACCAACATCTGTATGGTATTTATGCCGATATGTACTTCGAAAAATTAGAAATATTCAAGAAAAAATTCATAGTGGCATTTTATACCACAGGGAGTTAGGTTATCCATTTTTGTGACTAATTTTGAATTTTCACAATATTACGACTTTTATACTCGTAAAATTTTCCTACAAATTATTTTGGATTCTATATTTTCATCTTTACCATTTTGTAAATTAATATCTGGTATGGTATATCTTATTTAATTCATTTTATATATGTTTTAATGTATTTTTTGAAATTTTCTTGGTTATGAAATGCGAACTCTATTTTATCTATAAAATTTTATGGTAGAATTTTCTTAAGTTTTCAACTTCAAAATTCTTTAAAATTTTGCATTTAATTACCATTAAATCAGTTTTTTCAATATTCATTTTATTTTATAAATTTTACATTTTTTTCCTGTTTCTAAAATATGAAGTTTTTTATGTATAAGTTTTATATTTTCTTCCTGTTTCTAAAATATAAAGTTTTTTACTTCGTAAATTTCTTTCGAAACAATTTTTTTAGTTTATAATTTTTAAAATTCTTTAAATATTGTTATTAAAAACATATTAAATCAATTTAAAAAAACTCCTTTTATTTTTATTAGTCTTGGATTTTTCTTTTGAAATTTTTCTGTTTTTGAAATATAAAATTTTCTACTTTGTAAATTTTTTTCTAATATTTTTTTAGTTTATAATTTTTACAATTATTTAAGTACTATTGTTTAATCCCTATCAAATAATTTTGCAAAAATTTAATTTATTTTATAAGTTTTGCATTTTTTATATATGATAATTTTTTTCGGCAAAGGTTTTTCTCGTAAAATTTTACGAGTTTAATATTTTTTTATTTTTTCCAGTAAATTAAAAATTTTTTTTTATTGTTTGATAGATTAAATTAATCATATGGAGTTTTATTTTAAATACATAATTTTTAATTTTTACAATTTAATCTTTTTAGTTAATTTTTATCGTATAATTTTACATATTAGTATAAATATTTTGCAAAATGATCTAGGAATCAATGATGTCATACATGACATCATCCATAAGAAGACAAATGTATTTAATTTAAATCACATCAAATTAAACTAAAATCAAATAAGAAAGTAAAAAATCAAAATAAAAAATTGAAAAAAGTTTTCCTAGAAATTTCTAGGAATGTGACAATCGAAAGAGATTCCACCACCCTTTTTCTTGCCGTCCCTCCACCTTGGAAAACCATGGAGAATTTTCTCAAATAACAAATTCCTTCCATAGCCAAATTTAGCCATTTTTCTTAGAAATTTTCAAGAACTTTTAAGTTTTGAACCTTTTTAGGTAATTTCATCCATGAATCTTATCATTTTTGTTTGCGTCAATCATTTTTCTTTTTTGTTGTAAGTCAAAAACATGTTAAGCTCATGGACTTTCATCCATGTTGAAAGGCTAACATGTTGACAATGATCAATTTTTTATATATTTGTTGTTATATTTAATATTTCTTAGCTAAAGCTTGAATTTTTTTCATGAAATATTGTTGTTGTTGATGAGATATTAATTTTCTTGTATATAATTTTTTAAGTTTATATTGTTATTTTTAATATTTTTAAATTAATACGTTAATTTACATATTTATACAAATTCATTTTTTATGATGCTATTTTGTATTTAAACTTAATGATATTTATTCATGCTTATTTTCGTGATATTGTGCTATAAAATATTAATGCATGTTTGTTCCGTACCTTGGCCAAATCTGATTGGAATTTTTATAATGATTTTTCGCCTATTTTTGTGATAATTTTATGTTTTCTTTTTTTAGGCCATTTTGCAATATTAGTTAACATAAGGACTAAATCGTAAAATATTGAATATTTTTAAGTATTGTTCTTAGGTTGGCCAAGAGCTTCATGGTTGTTTGGAAACTGATTTTGCATGTTTTTGAACATATTTTAGGTGTTTTAACATTTTGGGGGTCATTTTGTAATTTTAAAAAAGTTTAGGGATTAAATTGCAAAATACGTAAAAACCAGTTTTATGGCCAAATGTGCTTGGATGAACCCTCATGTATATTTTTGCCATGATTTTTGTGTTAATTTTCACTTGATTTACTGATTTTTGGTGAGATTTTGTAGTTTTTTAGGGACTTAAATGTAAATATTAGAAAAGTTTAGGGACTATTTTGCAAAATGTTGAAAAATTTTATTTCAAGGCCATAATGTTTGGCCAAATCGTCATGAATATATTTGCTGCATTTTTCACGTTTATTTCACATCTTTGATGATTTTTTTTAGTGTTTTTTATGTAGCGACCTAAATGCAAAATTGGAAAGTTTACGGACTACATAGCAAATTTTAGGACTTGTGGGTAACATGGTCATTTTAATCACACTTAAATGTTTTTATTATTCCTATGGTCTTCCATAGGGATATCGAAATTTTCAAAACCTTTCGTATTCTCTCAGTTTTCTGTATGGTATGAAACGTAATTTTTAAAAGTTTAGAGGCTTAATTGCAAATTTTGCATTTTAAGTCAGTTTTGACATGTTAATTTTGACCTTCAGGGTAGAAAATTCATTTTTTTCATCATTTTAGTGTCCTTTAGGGTTAATGTGATACTCTTATGTCGAAGGTAAACCTAGGGGCATTTTGGTAATTTTACTCACCAAAATGCTTTCATGCCAAAGATGAATTTTTAGGATCGGTTCAACCTTCCTAGATCATTTTAAGGTCCATTAAGGTTATCGAGATACTTTCAAGTCAAAAGTATACCTAAGGGGCATTTTGATAATTTATGCTAAATAGAGTCCAAGATAGTAACGATGATGCTTTTATGCCAAAGATGCATATTTAGGATAGGTTCATTATTTCATAATAATTTTAGCGTCCTTTAGGGTTATTAGGATACTTTTTATGTCGAAGGTATACCCTAGAGACATTTTTGTAATTTTGCATTAAAACCATATTCTATAAAGTACTAGGATACTTTCACGTTGAAAGTACACATTAAGATTATGTTCATCATATTAGGTCATGTCGAGGTCATAAAGTCTGTTTTTTTAATAATAAAATTATTTTTATAAATAAGGCAATGCTCATAATTAAATTAATACGTAGGATTCCTACAAGAATATGTGAGGAATTTTACGAAGTATTTTAATAGTGAGATATCCTTTTCAAAGAGGAAGTTAGGATTTTTCAATTTTAGGAAAATAAAACCTTTTATGTTCTGTATGGTTCTCCAACAGGATACGATAAAGAATTCGTGTCCACTTGGTTCCCCCTGAGGGTACGAATAATTTTATGATTTCCAAAAGCATTAAAACCTGACTTTCTCGGAAAAACAAATTTCTTTAATAAAATATTATGAGAATATAATTAAATATCAAATATTGGAATCAAATAAAAATCAAAATTTAAGTAAAAGTGTGATTAATTAGGTACTGATTGTCGGGCATCACGAAAAGGTCAATCCTTACTTTTGATTATAATCGATTCTTGGACCCTTTCATGCGATTTTTGGTATGAGCGTAATTCTTGGAGTTTGTTTCATGGGTTTCGTGATCCTCAAAAATATAAACTCCGACAGGTGTCCAATCTTACTTGGCTAAAATAAGATTGGTGGTAACTCTAAAATAAATAGTTGTTTCGTAATGATTATTTAGAGAAGTCGAGTGAGAAATTCATCTCGACAATTCAGTCCCCAAGCATGAAAAATAATATTAATGAAGATATCGACCCCTAAAAAGATAATTATATATATAGATATTTATATAAAAACAATGGATTTTAAGTTGGGCTGGTCAAGATTCATATCCGTACCACGTTACAAGGTCCATAAACTTTCTACAATTTTAAAATGGTCCCTAAAAGGTTAAAAATGCAAGATATGCAATAAACATGTTCAAAATGCATGAAAAGCATTCTTAAAGGTCTACAATGAAATCAGCCAAGCTTCGATGGCCTTAGAAAAATTTTTAAAATTTTTATAATTTAGTCCTTTCATTTCCCATAATTATAAAATAGCCAAAAATCAAAGCATCACCAAATCTCACATTCAAGATTAAGTCAAGCTTACATGTACCTATCCAAGCCTTGCAAAATTTGAGAAAATTATTTTTAGGTCCTTACAATTTTCAAATTTTACAAAATAGTCCATAATATCAAAAGGAGAAATAAAATCCCATCAAAATGTTACCAACATATTCGGCCAACACATGGGACTACAAAAACATTTTTTCTCCATATACTTCATGAATATCATCATAACTATATAACTACCAAGCTTTAATATGGACAAAATCATGTAAAATAAATGAACATATCAATATATTTCATCAACAATCCACATAAAAGTACCAAGGAAAATAGCACAAAATTATATACAAGTAATCACAACATCGTTTCCATAACAAAATGAGCATTTTCATGATAAAAGTCAAATTATTGCTAACAAAAATCAAATATAACAATTAAATCAAGAAACTTTGATCATGGCCTTCCTACTTGGTCTTTAAACATGGATTAAAATCCATGAACACAACTAATCACAAGGCTCACTAAATGGAAGAGACATTCATAAAAGGAACAAAAATTAAAAGTTTTCCCAATGAAACTACCCTAAAAGCTTGAAAAACTAGAAAAACTAAAAACTTTTTTAGTTTTTTTTTTTTTTTGGCTATGAAAGCCAATTGCTATAAAATGAACATCTTCCCCTTTATCTATAATGGGAAGAATCAGCTAAGGGGGCTGAAATCCCTCTTGGCTGAAAGTTTTAGTTTTTTTCTTTATTTTGATTTTACTTTTAAGATTTTTTTTTACTTTTTTTATAAGGTAAAATTAATATATTCGTCATTTTGTGTGACACACCATGTTAATTCATCTGGCCTAATATTTGGCTAGAAAAATATAATTTGGATAAAAATTATTTATATGGATTAAATTGTAACAATTTAAAAATTATGTGTTCGAGAAATAAATTTTACATAATAAATTTAATTAAGAATTAAATGCAAATAGACTTGTTGGGCCTATTAGAAAACAAAAATAAGCTTATTGGAGAGTTAATAAGTTTATGGGGCCTATTAGGAAAATTATAGGGTTCTAAAGCCTATGAAATGAAAAAAAATAAATAAATTTTGTCCCATTGAAATAAAAATAATAGTTTTCATATAAAAATTTTGAAAGCAAATTTTAAGAAATTTCATGTGCAAGAAAAAGGCAATTAAAATTTTCAAACTTGAAAAATTCTATGAGAAAACTCCTTACGGAAGAAAATTGACATTTAATAAAAATGAATTGGAATTTTAGAAAGCTACATCCAAGCTATTTTATTGAAACATGTGAAATTATATAAAACTTTAAACTCTGAAAAATTCAATAAATAAGAATGTTAATATTCTAGAGATGAGAAAATTCCAAAAATACGTTTAAATTTATAAAAATTAATTAAATTCAACACAATACTAAAAATATTAATCCATAAAAATAATAAAGATGAAAACTTAAAATCCAAAACAAATTTTACCAAAAAATTTCACAAATATGACACTTGCAGTACCATGAAAATTTTAATTTTAATGAATAAATTTGACAACTTGACACCTCATAGTATAAATTGCTAATACATTTTTTTCTTGAATATTTGGGATAAGTATTGGTATAAATACCACATGAATGTTGGGAAAAATGCATGATGGCCAATTACCAAAATTTCACAAAAAATCTTTAAAAATCCTTAAAAATGGAAATTTTGACCATATCATCATTTGTAAAAATGAATTCCAAAATTAAAAAAATAAATTTAAAAGTTAATTTTTTATTTCATTATTTGTCTTTTTTATCCAAACTTGTTCTCTATGACCTCGAAATGGCAATTTTTCTATCATGTGCATGAGCGATCATTTAGATATGATCAAAGAAATCTTGAAACTCCCAATCCACCTGAAGAAGCCAGCCCCTATCGAGATGATTGCCTAATTATCATTTTGAATATTTTTGAAATATCAAGGAAAGAGCTCAGATAAAATTAGGTGTCTACAAGTGTTTGGATTTATGATGAAACCATGGTTCCATAGCTTGCACTATGGCCACATTTTTATCATAATAAAAGGGTACTAGATCAAGAATGTTTAGAACATTTCAAGTTTAGTGATGAACTTTTTCATATGAACCCTTCCTTCACTGCCTCACATGTGAAGATGTATTAGGTTTTGATTATTGAATTTGTAATTATTGCTTGTTTAAAACTTTTCCAACTGGCTGCAACTTCATTATGGATATATACATAATTGCTTTATGACTTGTAGTCCTCTTAATCTATTTAGAAGCTAGCATCAATATAGCCCTTGACTCAGAGCTCAGCCTCTCTGTAAACCAAAAATATATCCTTAGTACATCATAAATACTCTAGGATATTTTTTATAGTAGTCCAGTAATCTTCACTAGGATATTTTTTTGTATCTATTTTTGATACTTAGAGCATATGATACATTTGGTCTAATACATAACATGGCCTACGTGATGGATTTAACTACTGAGGCATATTGAATCTTATCCATCGTGTCTTTTCATCAGATGTCTAACACATTTCTTTTGAGTAATGCATACCATGTACCATTGGCAAGTTCTCTTTCTTAGAGTTTTCCATTATAAACCTTTTAAGAATCTTTTCTATGTATGAAGATTGGAATAAGCCCGGCATTCTTTTTTATCTATCTCTATAGATCTTAATTCCCAGAATGAATGCTATTTTTTCTAAATCCTTCATAAAGAACTATCTGGATAGCCAGATCGTAGTGGCTTATAGCATAGGTATTTGATTCCATATGAGTAATATGTCATCAACATATAGCGGTAAGAAAATGATGACCTGTCGATTTACCTTCTTGTAAACACAAGATCATTAAGATTTTTCTTGGAACTAAATTATTTAATTGTTTCATTAAATATGATGTTTAAACTTCATGAAGCTTGCTTCAGTCTATAAATGGACTTTCAAAGCCTATATACTTGATTTGGATTTGACTTGGATGTAAATCTATCAAGCTATGTCATATATTCATTTTCTTGCAAATTCCTATTAAGGAATGCAATTTTCACATCCATTTTCCATATCTTGTAATTATAGTACGTAGCAATAGCAAGCATAATCCGAATAGATTTTATGATGGCAACTAGTGAGAAGTTTTCCTCATAATCGATGCCTTCAACTTGATTATAACTTTTTGCCATTAGCTTGGCCTTATATGTTTACACATTGCCATTCACATCAAACTTTGTTTTAAAGACCTATTTGCACCTTATAGGTTTAATCCCTTCAGGTGAGTCGACCAAAGTCCATAATTGGTTAACATCCATACATCCATCTCAGGTTTTATGGCATCATGCCATTTCTCAAAATCAATATGAGACATTGCTTCTTTAAATTTGATGGGTTCAATATCACTAGGTAAATCATTCTTGTCCATGAGAAACTCTTAGAAACTTGCCTACTCCTACTAAATTGTTAGAGTTCTTGTGTTTCTTGAGTTTTGGTGGAACATCTAATGCTTTATCCCTTAATTCTGGTTACATTGGAATGTTTATTTGTGGCTTTAAACTTTTTCAAGATCAATTGTACTCTCACTAAACTCTTTTAGTAGAAACTCTTTCTTCAAGAAAATGACACGTACTAAAATAACTATCTTTTGATTAGTCAGATTGTAAAAGTAATATCCATAAGTTTACTTAGGATACCTCACAACTTTACATATGTCTTACCTAGCTTCAAACTTGCTAGACACTATTCGCTTCACATTGTGGACACATAATTTTGTCCAAGCCCATTACCTAGTAGTCCTAAAATATTCGAGATAAAAAACCAGATACTCCTCCCGGCAAGGTTTGACCCTCTTTATGAGAACTAAACATTTTAAGGCCTCTTTGGTCATATCTAAATGGTTGTATGTGCATGTGATAAAAAAATAGCTATTTCAAAGGTCATAAAGAACAAATCTCAAACAAAAAAAGATGAATAAGAAGGTAAAAAAATAGTTTTTAAAGAAATTTTGAAATTTATTTTTTTATTTGATTTTGTGATCAAGTTTTCCTATTTTTAGAACTTTTTAAGATTTTTTTATGAAATCTTAAGCAACTATAATCGTATATTTTTATCAATACCTCTGTAATATTTATGTCGATACTTACTTTAAAAGATCTAAAAATATTTAAGGAAAATATGTATTGGCATTGTGTGCCATGAAGTGCCAAGTTGCCAAATTTATTTATTAAAGTTAAATTTGTAATGGTACTGCGAGTGTCATGCTCGTGAAAATTTTGGTAAATTTTGTTTTAGATTTCAAGTTTTCATCTTTATTATTTTATAAATTAATATTTTGAATAATATATTAAATTCAATTCATCTTTATGAATATTTGAACGTATTTTTTGTCTTATGTTTAAAATATAAAGTTTTCTATTCTGTAAATTTTTTTGTAGAATTTTTCTAAGTTTTGAATTTTTAAAATTCTCCAAACGCTTTCATTAAATTCTTACTAATTCAGTTTTTAAAACTCTAATTTATTTTTTGAGTTTTATATCTTTTTTAAATATCAATTTTCTTTCATACGAATTTTTTTCAAAAAATTTTATGAGTTTTGAATTTTTAATTGTCTTTTACTTTCACATAAGATTTCTTAAAAATATCCTTTAGAGTTCAACACGTGAAAATTTTATAAAAAATTTATTATTATTATTTTCATTTTTAGCCAAAGTTCTTTAATGGACTTGAAATTTACAAAATTTGTTGATAGGACCATTTATTTTTCAACAAGCCTAGCAAGCTTGCCAAGCCAATTTTTAATGTTCTATCAAGCCCATTTCATTCCGCACAAGCCCAATAAGCTTATTTCTTGATTATCTCCACAATGCCCAATTAGGCCCTTTTTGATTTTTCAATAAAGCCTAATAATATTCCCTCTCTCTAAAATTTTTATTAATTATTTTTTGGATCAAAAAATTTCATTTTAATTGGGCTTTTTACGTGTTTAAATTCATAAATATATCTATTAGTTTATAATTTTTAATTTTTTTACAATTTTAGTCCTTCCAATTTTTTTTATAAAGTTTGTAATTATGATTTTAGTTTTTTCAATTTTTCATTGGCAAAATTTTGGTTATATCTATTTTAATTAAAAATTTATTAATTTAGTTGCATGAACTAGTTTGGTTAAAATTCAATTTTTCCTTAGCCAGTTTAGTTACATTTTAACTATATATTAAATTAATATTGTCCTAATAATCATCAAAAACCTAACCTTAGCCCACATGAATCACTCATTTAGAATTTTGACCAAGGTTATAAAAAGATAAAATTAATTAATTTAAATCTTATTAAAACAAAAAAAATATAAGAAGTAAAAAATTAACAAAAAATAAGGAATAAAAAACAAACTCTAGATGGCCACTCAACTCAGGTGATTTTTCCAGCACCTTCACTGAATCCTTCTCCTATTTGAATCAAAATGGGGCCTTATGTCTTTCTTAAGCAAAAACATAAAAAACAAAACTAAAATTCCTTAAGTCTTTAACCTTTTAAGGTAGTTTTCCTTGTAAATTTGCTAATTTTGTTCACTTCATGATTGATTCTTCCTTTTAGTGAGCCTATTGATTACTTGGGCTTATAGATTTTGATCCATATTGAAAGGCCAATATGAAGGCTATGATCAATGTTTCTTTATATTGTTATTAAGTTTGATTTTTTTTTTAGTCATAACATGATTTTCATCATGAAAATACATGTTTGATATGGAAATAATGTTGTAATATTGTGTATATAATTTTAAATTATATATTTTCCTTGTTACTTTCATGTTGATTTTGGATGACATATATTAATATGTGCTTTATTTTTCTTTTTCTTTTTTTTTTTGCATATCTAAGCTTGGTGATGCATATTCATGATGTTGTGCTGAGGAAAAATTGTATATTGATGTTTTTATGGTTGGCTGAAAATTATTATAGCCATTGGATTTTTTTTATGCTTGATATTTGTGATATGTGGACTATTTTTTAATATTTGAAATTTGCAAATGCTTAAAAATAATTTTGCCAAAATTTTGAAAGCCTTGGAAGGGTATTTCCATGCTTGGATGAACTTAACTTGGATGATTTTGTGATGTTTTGATTTTTAGGCTATTTTACAATTATGTAAACATAGGAACTAAATTGCAAAAATTGCGAAATTTTTCCCAAGGCCATCCAAGCTTGGTCGAATATTCCATGGACCATTAGGGATGTCTTTTGTACATTCTAAACATGTTCAAATGCATTTGATATATTTTTAACCATTTAGAGGCCTCTTTTGCAATTTTAAAAAGTTTAGAGACATATTTGTAAAAAATAAAAAATTATTTTAAAGCTAACAGTGTTTCATCGATGCTTTCTTGTAACTTTTGATTTGATTTTTGTGTTGATTTGAATATGCTTAATGTTTGATTTTATGTTTATGGCATGAAGGGACTAAACTGTAAAAATGAAATAAAAAATCTAGGCCATATGAGTTTGGTCGAATGTTTCATTGGCCTTTAGGGACTTTTTTATGCATAGTATACATTTTCTAAACTTTAGGGATCTTTTTGCAATATATACATTAGATGTATATAGGAACGAGGGGTGCACTCGCCTTTTAAGTTGGGCTGGTCAGGATTTGTATCCATGCCATGTTGTGATAGCTTGGGCACAAGTTAGAGAGTCAGGCCTAAAATTATTCACATGCTAACCAAATTTTGATTGATTCAATTTCAACCAATATTTAACTATAATTGTTGTTATTTTCAAAACAAAATGTTTACTGTATTTTTATTTATATGGAAATTTTGGTATATATTGTTCATATTTTTTAATAACCTTTTTGTTTATTTCACAGCATTATTTTTATAAGGCATTAGGATAAGTATTTTTTAAAAAGTTGAGTCATAAAAGGTTTGTTCATTCACCCCGCACACACTATGCACATGCATACCACTTAACTCTTCTCCATGCATAGGGAGGGGCATAAGTAACCCAATATATTATGAGGGGGTGAAATAGCTCTAACTTATAAGGTGTTAACCTCTATCAGGGCCAGTGAAAAACCTGCTAAGTGTTAATTCCTATGCCTGCCTAAGGTGTTAGCTTTGTTACGAGCATGGAAGATATTCCCACTCAAGCTAAAACTTTTTTGACATAAACCCACAATAGGTAAGGATTAGGGTAACTCATCAACTTTTTCTAGACTTGGAGAGCAACTAGAGAGCCTATTTTGATGTCCAACCTGAACTTCATATAATAAGCCATAAGACCTTACCTACCTAAAGCAATACCTGATTTTAAAAGTTACCAAGAGGCACAAATGGTGAACACCTCTAACCTTTTACTCTTATAATTTGATTTCTGTTATATCAATAAATGTACATTGTGTTGTTATGATAAATTATTTATTTATTGCTTGCCTTGATTTGCTATATTATGATGAATTTTCTCAAAGCAAGTTTTGGTAGTTGCTATTTTATTTTTAATAAAAATTCTTGTCACTGGAAAAAATAAACTTTATGGATTTTTTTTTTTAAAAAAAAGAAAATCAAAATCAAAATCAGATTGATCAAATTCTTGCCTTCGGGTTTACTAAAGAAAAGAAGGAAATATAATGTTAGGACCTTTTTCTCTTCAATTTTTCTCTTGCATAACATCTATATCCCATAAAAGACTTGTAAATTCTTTGAAGCATCTTTACATCTGCAAGATTCCCATATTCATATATTTATATGCTCATATATTCATATTTCCCATGATATGCTAAATTCATTGCATTTATTGCATTTTAAAGGCTAAGATATGGGTGATAATTTAAGGCAAATATCAACATGTTAGAGTCTATCCAAGAGGAATTTGGGCACGAGATTCGTGGAATGAAAAACCCGCTTGCAAAACTATTTAAAATTACTACTAGAATTCTTGACAGAGAGTTTGTGAAAGAAATGTAATCATCTATATTAGGTCAATTGGGCATGACCTTGACAACTTAGTCGGAAGCATAGGCTAGTACTTTGGAAAAAAAACTATCAAGGAAGTTAAACAAGATGTGCAAGAAATAAAAGAACAACTTTTAGAGTTGATAGAAAGGATATGAAGCTGGAATCAAAACAAAAATGGACTGATATTGGGAGTCACTATCACCATTGCCCTTAATCCAACCACATGCACTTAACAACCCAAAAACTGAATCAAGCATATCACTGAGGGAGGATTCTGATCCATGGCCAATTTAGATAACTAAAAAGAATATGTGTAACCTACCATCATTGCAAATCAAATCAAATCCCCGTCAACATTTTATTACACCCTAATCATCCTTAGGCTCTAGTATGAGTAAAAAATCATAGGGAAATTAAAAAAATTTTATTTAACTTGATCCCAATAACCTATAGGGATGTACACCCTCATTTGCTCTAAAATCGATAGGCTGCACTTGTTCACGTTAAGTCCCATGAAATCTCATATAAAAAAGGGTATAATCCTTAGGCCTACTGTGAGTATCATTTTAAAGTCCAGGGGAACACTATTGAATACTATATTCAATTTAAAAACAATGTGGAAAACCTTATGAAAGCCACTGTGTTAAGATTTGAAATAGAAACCAGATAAAAAAGAACTCACTATCAAATAACTCCAATGGTACTTGATTATTAAAAAAATTAAACTAAAATATTAAGATGTGCTTGGATTCAATGATTATCTTAGGCACAAAAAATTTAATAAAAGGTCCATGGAAGCTTGAGGATGAGAGAATTTAGATTTTGATGAATTTTTAAAAGCAAGCTGGAATATCCCCTTGAAAATAAATTTTGAGTGATTTATGAAAGTGGGAATTTTTTATATATTTTGAAGAAAATATAGGCTGTAGAATTAAAACTCGATAATTTAAATAAAAAATGAAAATTAATTTTGAAAAACATTTGAGGTCTTGATCTAAGCCTGACTGGACTCATGTCGTAGCATAAAATTCCATGGGAAAACCATTGAATACATCTCAAGTCATTTAAATGACCCAAAATGATGGTTCAGGAAAATCCTAGTGACTTTCATCAAATTCAACAAAAGCAGAGGGACAGCATCATGCTATCTACTTTCTTGAATTTATTTTGGATTGGTTTGAAGGTTTTTCATGCCAAACAAGATACCATTAGAAAGGTAACTCAGCAAAGATTAATGTAAAAATATTCCAAAAATCCTAAAAAATACCTTCTAGGTAGCATTAATTTTTGAAACTGGGTCTAAGCTTGCGTTGATAGCAAGTAATAGGCAAATGCAGAATTAAGCTTTGAAAAATTACACTAGACTCCTTCAAAATCATTAAATCATAAGTAATACCTTTTTGGAAAAGAAATTTTATAAACATTTTAGGAAAAATATTTTAAAAAGCCAAGAAAATTGTCTAATGTGTCATAATTACCCAAATAAAATATAAATCATTGATTCTAAGGGTTTCAAATAGCAAAGGTTCAAACAATCACAACATTCATATCTGAAATGATCCAAGGGCAAACAAGGTATCATTAGAAAACTAATTCGAAGCCTTTCAAGGAAAAATGTCAAAAAATCCTAGAAAAATCATTTGGAGTCCAAAAATAATTTTTCAAATCAAGATCAATGCTAGCAGTGCTAAAACAGGGATTTCATCGAGTTGGATGTGTTTATGGTGCATGTCTAAGTATCCAACATACGAAAGTCCAATCACTGAGGTCTACACTACTAAAGTAATATATCACTTCAACTCCCGAAGAAGAGGCCATGAAACCACCCACTGTTCATGCAATTAATCATGACGAAAGTCTTGAAACAAGACTTTAATAAAACATTTGAAATATTTTTGTTTCTTATAATGGTTAAAAATAGAATTTGATTAGCCTAAAAAGGCTATGATTTCAAACATTTGGGGCTAATATATTAAAAACATTACATCTATGTTAATCCCTATTTATTAAAGTTAATATGACTTAACTTAGGGTTTTCATTGAAAAAATTTTTTGCAAGCATCACAAAGGTATTTCAACAAACATATCATGAACTAAACTAAGTGAAAACATCAAACATTGCAAACATTCAAAACAACAAGTTACCCATGCATTTCAATGAAGGAATCATGGTAAAAATGCATTCAATGGCATGGTAAAGATTATAACATACTAGAATGAACGCCTATATGAGAAATGAGCATGTTGAGATGAAGAAAAACATGGAAAAAAATGCATGAGCAGGGACCGTTTTAATGTCCAAATCAAATATGGCATTTTAACTCATCCAAATGACATCAAGGCACTAAGAAAGTTATCAAAATCCTAAAACTTTCACAAATAAAGCCATAATAATGCATGGAAGCCTTAATAGAGTCATGGAAACATGAAAGTTCACTAAAGAGATGATAATGAAGAAAAAAAGAAAAAAAGATGAAGAATGGATGAAAAATATATCCCGGTGAAGATCTTAGCTCCTAGCCCTTTACTTGAGTGGCAACCAAGCAATGTGAGCTCACTTTGTTCCTTTTTTTTGCTATGGATTAGCAAAGAAAGAATGAAAAGAAAGAGCTTCCATTTATGGTGTCTATAGAGGATAATTTTAAGGGTAAAATAAGGGAAATAAAATGTTTTGGAAGAGTTTTTGGAAGGGTAGAATGGGAACTATGAGATTAGAGCATTTGAAAATTTTCAAAGGTTTTTGGTGGCTATTGTAAGTGTGTAGTAGCCCCCGATTATTTAGGGGTGGATTACAGCCACTTAGAATGACCTAGCAAAAAGGCACACTGAACTTTTGGCATGTACAATATGATAACCCATTATACCAATGTGAAACCTTTTAATATTTGATTGGTTTATCTTGATTCTTATAGGGAAAGAAAATTGTGCATTAGCTGATAAAATGAGCAATATCAACTTTATCCTTCATCTAACCAAATTTTCTCATACAATGCCCATATGCCAAGCTTAATGGACTTTCCAAAATGTGTTAATCTAATGTTTAAAGCCTAAAAATTAAATCCACATGATTTTGATGAATTTATGTCTGATATTGGATTTATCAGGCCAAGGTCATGATAAATTCGAGCTTTAAAGTCATGGCACAAAGGAAGAAACTGCTTTAGGCCAAAAATAAACTTGTGTATCAGTACATTAAGCGTTGTATAGATACATTAAGTTAAGAAAAAAACCTAAAATGTATCAATACTTTGAATCTGGTATCGACATAAAGCATGGTGTATCAAAACCAGTAAGCCCATATCGATATCAAGCTTGTTGCATCGATACATGAACTCTTATATTGATACTTCTTGGCCAAAAATCATAATTTCAGCTATGATATAACTCTATATCGATATAAACACCCTTGGTGTTGATATCACTCTTCAAGTATTGATATCATGCCCTTTGGTATGACATGGAGCCGTATATCAATACCTTAAACCTAAGTATAGAGGTATACATACAAAAATATGGATTTTTCTTTCTTTTGACTCTTTGAACCCCTTACCTCAATTAGGGATGGTGGAAAATTGATCTATGCTTCTCCAACTAACTTTGATAGTGCCTCGATTGATTACATCTATTGCTTTGAATGTTGGCCTTAACAAAATAAAATGTCTATACACATTTTTTAAATTTGTTTCAATAATCACCTTTCGATAACCCTTCTCCTTTGCTAGATAGATACCTTGCCTTAAAGATTTAGCTTCTGCCACTTTTGCCAACTCTACAAAAACCGACATCCCTTTACCATTGATCACATCACTTTTATTGTATCTCAATATTACTCTAATTCCAACCTCCCTATCTTCTATTTTATAGGTTCTATCACAATTAATCTTTATCCATCCTTCAAGTAGAGCTTACCATATTTCTTTTATTTCCTATTCCATTTTCTTTTGACTCATTTCTTTCTTATTTCTTTAGAGGCTTACAATCACAACTTCAGTGATAAAAATAACCCTTAAGTGTTTCATAGGGACACTTCCATTATCTCTGTACCTCTAGCTTTCCAAATATTCCAACAAAAGAAAACCACTTTAGCCATAATTCTTTCCTTCATAATCTTATCTAGAATAGCATTATGAATAGTAATAAGCCATTTTCAACACCCTATTTTGCAATTTCATTTATATTAAAGCTTAAAGAATAACCAAAACCATACCTGCTTTGTCCATTCGCACTTCAGTAAGGCATGCTTAATCAATTCAAAGTTAGCGTTACAAAAACTATAGCCAAAAAAATCACATAACTTTTTTTCCATAAATTCTTTTTGATAGTTACAACATTATTTCATGCCCTTTATAGGAAATTATCTTATTTTCATAGGAACACCAATGTTTTATATTATCTGCAAGATTTTTTTATCAGCCCAATTTGAACTTGTCTTAGGTACATCATTGACTAAATTCTTAAATGTTTGATACCTAGATTTCACAGATTACTACTAATTATTAGTCTCAGGCCATACCACTCTATCTTTCCCACCTAAATAATAAATCAAAACTTTTAACAGTACTTTCCGTTACCTCTTAGGTAAAAAGTCTTTAATGCCATTAGTGTTCAATTAAAACAAAAACAAAAATAAAATCCTCAATTTTGATAAGTACTTAGAATCCCTAATTCAAAAAATCTTTAATAGAATCTAAAACTCCAAATACATTTCCATTTTTACAAAAAAAAATTAAAACTTATTTCATTCATTTAATCACCCCAATTTATTTCTAATAAAAATTGAAATCCATTTCATGTTCGCAAATCATTTTCACTTGATAAATCAAAACCCAAATCATTGCATGTTTTGGCTTAACCTTGTGATTCGCTAATTCATCATTGATTTAGTATTTCAAGAAAAAAGGATTAAGATCAAAAAAGAAGTGGCAAAGGTGAAATAAACAGTTTTAAATTCCAAGGATTGCTCTTTATAAATGGTCTTTGTCGTAAGATCAAGTTATCCATCTTGCAAGTTTTTCTTTCTTTCTTTCTCTCACCATCTTTCTTTATATTTCAACTGATGACCAACCTCTGTGTCCTTTCATTTTTTCCTTTTTAATTGTCAATTTAATTTTAACTTAGTTTTAAAATTTTCCAATCCTTTTAACATCCAATCAGTTAAAAGCAAAAAAAATTAAGCGCATTATGAACATGGAACTGAAGAAGATTTGATTTTGGGAATAGTGCCAAAAAACTTCTAATTATGGTTTTAAAAGTAGTGCCATAGCGATGTCCTAATCGCTATGTCATAGTAGCAGCATTATCCGCCATTGCTAATGGCTTACATTGCAGCGTAAAGAAATTTCACACTTATAACAGCTTATCGTGATCGTAAAATAACAATGTAGCAAAAAAATAATGGCCATAACGACATGCTATTTCTGTTACACCACCACTACTCATTGGAAAAATTTTATTTTAAACTACAGTTTTAATAAACAAAGAGTGAAATAGAGTTAACTACATCAATAAGGGCCATTAGATAAAAACTTTTTTGAAGCAGGGGAAGGATTTCAAGTCTGGATTTGGAAAAAGATGAGGAAAAAAGAGAATGAATGGTAGCTGGTGGTTGATTAAACCATGAACAGAGAAGTAGTGGTAATGGTGTGTAAACATCCTATTTTGTCGTGGCTCCTAATTGACTTTTCCCTAGTTTTAGGGGTCGCCTAGAATTTTTTAGTTTTAGATATTCTTGGATGAGTTATGGATCACAAGAAGGTCTAATTGAAGTTTTAGTTGGTTTCATTGAGCTTAGTTTAACATAATAAGGCATCTGAGCTTAATTCTTCGATTTAGGGGTTAGTGCCTGATTTTAAAAAATCGAGACAAAGGTCTTGAAATTTTGATAATGTCAAAAGTTAACTAGGAAGAGTCTCTCAATGTGATTAGAGTGGTTATTGAGATTATTTGGATAAAGAGACTTGTTCTAGAAGTTCAAATCAAAAGTCAATAAATTGGCAAAAATCAACTATAAAAAAGTCAACTTTATAGCCTATAATTAGATTTTGAAATTGAAAGAATTCTATGACTCAAATATCAAAATTAATTACACCAAAATGAAATCAAGCATGGACTTTAGGTTTAGAAGGTGTAATCGAGATCAAGTCACGAAAGAACCCTAGGAATTTAGAAAGTTAAGAATTCTAAAGGCTTAATCCAAGAGTTTCGAGATAGAAAAATTAAGATATCTTCAGAGAAGATCATTATGACAAATTTTTATTACAGAAAGAAACATTCAATTGCACTTTACATAGCCAAATCATGATCAATTGAATGGAATAAAAATTTGTACAAGATTAGTATAGGAATTTAGCCATGGCTGAATTCAACATGTGTTTAATAAGCTAATTTTTTTCATCTATTTATTAATGGCGAAATTGTAATTTTTTTTTAAATTAGTAAGGAGGTTAGTGATTAAGCTAAGATTACCCAATAATGGTTAAAGCTTAAGTCACCAACTAAAAGGCCTACAAATGGGGTGATTAGCCATGATTTAAAAACTTTTAAGCATTTAGCAAATTTTAGAAAAATCTAAAATTCTTTTTTTCTCTCAAGCTGTTATCATCATTGGAGGAGGATCTAGCTTGGAGTAGGTATAATCTTAGCTTTTCTCTTTAATTTCAAGTTTAGCAGGTTTTGGTGATTAATTCATGCTTTTTATGTTTGATTAAGGATTCGACCATGATGTATTATTACTCTATAGTGTTTGACCACTTTGGATTATGATGCTATGATATGTTGATTTGATTTTGAGCTATGATTTACTTGATTTCATGTTGTTCTAATTGTGATTACATGATCGGTTACTAATTTTTAACTTGAAATCATGTTTAATGAGCTTGTTCTAGGTTCAAATGAAATGAAACTTCAAGACCTAGGTTTCGGCCAACTCAAATTCTTAGGAATATGTTGATTCAAGCTTAACTGAGTTAGGATTTGATGATATTAAGCTGAAATCTTGAAGTTTAGATGATGAAATCATAATTTCCTAGCTTAATTAGATGTTTAAACAAGAGAAAATGAAATAAACAAGTTTTGCTAGCTTAGAACTTTAGGATCTTGAGCTTAATTGATTTAATTTCACATGATTGCTAATTTGAGCTAGTGTAAGCTAATTTAAGCTTAAACCTAGTTGAATAGAACTTGAACTTAGTGAAAAATTACTAACATCATAAGTTCTAAAGCTAGGAGAAATGTTCAAATAAGCTAGAAAAGCTGTATCTAGGTTTAGCTACATTGATTTGTTAAGGTACTTGAATAGGCTTTTGATAATTGATATTTAATTAGTGAAATCTAGATGAATTAAGTTGGGTCGAACTTAGGTAAGCTAGAATTTATGCTTTGATTAATTGAATTTAGAAGCTTGCTTGTTCAATTGATGATCTTAAATGGTGAAAAGCATGAATTAATTGTTAAGTATGTTGATTGAATTGAATCCAAGCTTCTTTTCTTGTACTTGATTGTCAAATGATGAGATTTGATGAATAGATGAGCATGATTATGCTTAGAAGTATTTGACCGTATTGATTGTTGGTGATAGAATATGTTCTCTAGATGTTTAGATATTAGAACCTCAGGATAGCATTCTATGTGTTTGATTAAATGCATGATAAGATGTTTAGGTTGAATAAAAACTTTATTTTCTCAAAAAGATCCATCAAAAGTGAATTAAAGTTTGGTTCTATTTAATAAGCTCTTTTATGAGTAGCTTAGGGATATTAAATAAAATTGCTCGAATTAAAGCTGATATGGAGCAGGCTACTAATATTTTTTGAATGTTTAAATACGCTTAGGTAAGTCTGAAACTTGCTAAGATTAACTTGAGTCATCAGGAAATGTTTAGGGAAGTCATAATGTGTTGTTTAGAGTCATTTTGATTACTAGTTTCATCACTTAAGTGTGTGGCATTAGTGTGCCATACACTTGCTAAGAATAAATAATAGTGAATAAAAGTGATAAAATTGTAGTTATTCCTATGACTCCGAAGCATGTTGCCAATGTTGAAAAACAAAGTTCTAGGTCTTGGCACTAAGAAACCTTTGTTGATTCCTTATATATGACATTTGTAGATTCTATTGTTGGATGTTTGCACCTTTGAAAATGTATTTTAAAAATGTGACAAAAGGCTTCATGATCACGAGTCTTGTCAGAGCTATTGCTACAATCTAACACCATAATCTCACAAAAAAAATATATTTTGTTTAGGTTATAGGCCTTATTAAATTTTATTAGTATTTTTTTCCATAATCCTTATTGATTGGGCTATCTAATAGGCTATTGAAACATTTGATTTCATAGTCGGATGAATACAATAAAATCCTACAACACGAGCTATTTGCATGGCTCTTTTTCAATGCTTAATCAGTATTATGAACTGTTTTTGATGAAGATAGCCATTTTTTTGTATATTTTCTCATACTTTTAAATAAAAGTAAAATAAATAAGCTTCGGAAGAGTATTCTAGACAAATCAGAAGAAAAATTTGAAATGTAGGCCATTTGAACATAGAGTGTCCAATTGAAAAATTCACGTGGTAGCCAAAATGATTTTCTAGCATTTTTTTAGTATTTTTAGATTGAAGTATAGTGAGTTACTAGTCATAGAATATAGTTTGGTGATTTTATATGAGAGGAATAATCTGGAATAAATTCAGGAAGCTTAAATGGTTAAATCTGTCTCTGTTTTAGTTTTTTTCCAAATTTGGTGTTCACTATTCTAAGGTATTTGGATGACTTGGAATTAATTTTGAGAGTCATGTTTGGTGTATTAATAGGTCTAGGAGTGTCATATAGAAGGTCCTAGTGTCTCACACTAAAGCTTCCAAGTTGGATTAAATAAAGTTGATTTTTCATATTGTTTCTAAAATTGTGGTTTTCTTCAATTTAGTTTAAGTTTCTTTCAAACGGAGTCAAAATTGAAAAAAAAAAATTAAAAAAGGAGTCAACAAGTGAGTATTTTTGCAGTCAAGCATTTTTGTGAAATTTTCCTTTTTAAATGTTTTTTGTTTTGAATCCATAGTAAAATCGAGCTAGCCTCGATAAGAGTTCTAGGATACATTTTTTACCGATATTTGTTTGATTTTTATAGAATAAATAAAAGGGGACTATTGTTGAACATAAATGATTGAAATCGATAAAAAAATTCAAATACATGTGATTAGTTGATGCCAAGTATTGGACATCACAAGAGGGATCGAGTCTCCACTTGTGGTGTAACTAACTCTCGAGCCCCACTTTTTAGATCTATGCTGTATGCATATCATAAAATAGTTTCTTTAGAGTTTCGTAACTCTTTAGTGAATGGTTTTAATAGGTGACCAATCACACCTATAGTCAAAATAGATCGTTGGAGACTCCTTAATCTAGTTACTCTTATATTTTGGTATGAGAGGTTCAGATGAATGATTCATCTAATCGATTGAAACCTTACAATGATTCAAAGTGTTGTTTGCTTTGATACATTAAGGTTCAGATCTCGATATACTACAAGTGAGATTTTTAGTTTAAGAGGAAAAAGGATGGCCACAAAGAAATAGAATGAAACTGTGTGCATTGGGTTTTGGTTAAAAAGGATCAAATCAGTGTGTACAAGATAATACAAAAATTATTATTAGTTAAAATTCAAAAGCTTATGAAGATTTCAATATAATTTAGATAGCTTCATGCGAAATGATTTAATGAAAAAAAAAGTAAAGAAAAGATTTAATGATAATTATCCAAAAGAAAAAGAAAAAGATTTAATGAGATTTTGGGTTTTTTTTTCTAATAATTTAGATCTTGGTTTTTAATTACTCTTTTGGATCGAAATAAGGAGAATATATAATTTTAGGACTTTATTTGTTTCAAATTTTTTTATCATAAATGTATTTTGTTTATTTGCTTTTTTTTTAATTTGGGAATTAATTTACTAATTAAATGGTCATTCCCCTTTTCAAATGTGTAAAAAATTTACATGTCAATATTTTTTTGAAACTTATTTTTTTATTGTATATACATTAAACATAACCATAAATTTTTATTTGTTACAACTTAAAAAATTTTGAACCTTTGATAGACTAAAATAAATCAATTAATTCTGATCCACTAAATGCTAATACGTTTGATCTAAAATAGTGCATGTAGCTCTCATATTATTAAGTATTGAACTCAGATCATTAAAATTAAGACCTTAATAATCTATCAACAAATCAACAACTTCTCTATGAATTTTTTATTTTCATTCTTTTTTTGAAAAATAAAATGTCTACTAATCAAAGGTGAGAAATAACTCCTAGTACTAACAAATGCATGAAATCATATAAATTCAAAACCTTACACTATGAAAACTAGCAGAACTTATCTAATAAATATTTTACGATCAAATAAATTTATTTATGATAATAGTAATTAATATTTATAAAATAACAATAAATAATTTTATTTATGATAACAAATGCATGAAATCATACAAATTCAAAACCTTACACTATGAAAACTAGCAGAACTT
>JBBYHO010145986.1:0-39814 GCA_038382025.1 Adansonia gregorii | reverse complement strand
TTTAATTTATCAAAATTTTGAGAAATCAATTCACCCCCCTCTTGATTTCATTCACCACCTAAAGGTCTAACAAATAGAAATACTGAAATTCTCAAAGCCGTTCCTTAACGTAACTAGAACTTCTCCCATACAGCCTCCTTTCTACAAGTCTAGATAAACCATAGAACAAAAATGTCCCCAAGAGAAACAAAAGTCCTTCTATCCAATTTTTAGCTCTCGATCAACTTTCTATTTATTCTTTTTACTCTAGCCTTCTTGGCTAACCCTTTCTTTCGAACAACTTTTGCTCTGTGTCCTAACCTATTCTTTCTAACTTGATTGACCATTTTCAATGCTTTAGTCATTCCTTGTAGATGCTATCTCAATCTTTTTTCTACTTGGCAACCTTTCCTAATGGTCATTTTCAATCCCATCTCAGTATTCTAAGATAAATGAGGCTGAATAATCAGTAGTCTTTCCCCTGTAAATGTGGCATTCACAAACTTAAAAGATTGAAAAAAAAAAGATCAAGAATCTCCTTGTCATGGTCAATGTAAGATGGATCAATAGAGATAATAGCCATAATGTCTTATTCTCCACTAATGATATCCACTTTATCATCCATAATGAATTTTAATTTTTTGTGCAACGAAGGAACTACCCTAGTAAAATAAATTCAAAGCCTATCCAATAGACAATGGTATGATAATGTAATGTCCATTATTTAAAACTTCACTTCAAAAATACACAAGCTAGTTTTTTACAGCAATTATAATTATACTAACCACTTGTCATTTATCCCATCAAAGGCATGAAGAACAGTGTGCTTGTTCTTAATATGTAAAGCATTGACCAACATCCTCTATAGAGTGACTAATGGTAACATATTTAATACAGAACCATTATTAATCAACACTAACAATAAAGTATATCATTTACAATTAACAATGACATGCAGAGCCTTTATATTACCCCTATTTCCTAAAAGAATTTCATCATTACTGAATGATATGAATTTATTAGTCAATATGTTATCCACTTACCTACCCATGTTATCCATAAAAAATGTGACGCATGACATATGCCTAATTCAAGACCTTTTGCAAAGCCTTTCTATGTGGTTCTAAGTTTAACAATAGAGATAGCATCAATATCTTAGCAGGCTGTTTGTTTAACGACTCCAAAATACTACACTCACTATGCTTTATAAATTTGAAAAAATTTTCCAATTCTAACTCACTCACTGGCTCTTTTACTTCCCTAGATACGGTCTTTATTACTAATTATAGCTTAGTATTAGTTTTTTCAACGCCATAAATTTTACTTTCTTAATAGCAAACACAACATAACACCTCTTACTTCTAGTCATGTGACTCACTTCGGTCATAGATCCACCTGACTATTCAGTTTTTCAGATATAATGGTGTCAAATTCATACTTCTATGAAACTGCTTTGTCATTTTTGTTTGGAAATCTCATAGGGATCCCAATGACTACTTGTGGAGTAGAAGCCATAGCTGTAACACTGACAGAAGAATCTTTACAATAGATTACCATTGCTCTACCAACTCTAAAACAAAATCATCATAAATCCCTTACCAACTATCCTACCGGCTCAATTATAGGCTTTTGCAACTGTTCATAAAATTTTATCTCTTATTATCTATCAACTTCTGAACAACTACCCCAAAATCATCACCATTTTACAACTCATGTCCATCCGTACCAAGGAACTCACAATACCGCCCTAAATTACCAATTAAAACTAACTTTTTTGAAATCATCTTAGCCTTGACTAAAGCTTCCCAAATCACCCTCCAAGGAATTTTCACCTCATTTATGCTCATCTTTACCTTACATGCCTTTTCTATATCACCATATTCACTTTAGGTTCAACATGATTAAGCAATAGGTTTTTAGCAACATTAGGACCTAGTTGTCTCAAACTTCAGCTTACTAGTATCAATAAGACCTAGAACCTTTCTCTTGAATATTGCAAAATACTCTATCGCATGCCCCTATACACCATACTCATATATGGCATTGGCATAATACTATTTTAGGTAAAAAGGTTGCAAGGGTATGACATAGATTGGTGCTATCAATTACCACCAAAACAACTACAAGTACAGATCACAATCAAACATTAAGATTAGGCTAAACTATTTTCTATTGTAAGTTGGTCTAGTGCGTCTAGGGTTATTTATGGTGTTTTGGGTATTCTAGGTATTCTACTTACTACTTTATGGATTCATGCATGTCGGTTTATAAGTAGCAGTGTGTACAAGTTAGGGAGCAAATGGATAAGAACTTAAATTTAACCCAGACACTATAAATTAGTATGGATAATAGGTACTAGGTTAATGGGTGCATGATTGCCAATGGTAATAATATTAGCTTCCTTCTTCTTTTTTTACCTAAGGTTGATTTCTTACTTCTTGAAGATTCTCTACTTGGCATCTTACCACTTTTAATGGCATTCTTGATCATTTCTTGGATAGTAGCATATCCATAAAATTTTTAGTGGCATTGACAACCAACTTCTCATAAAATAGAGCCCTAAAGTACCAATGAAAGTGATTGTCATCTCCTTCCCATCAAGGAAAGAATCACTTATATAGCCTTTACTCTCCACCTTTGAGCATATTATCTAAAACTTTCATTAGACTTCTTCTTCATGTTCTGCAATGACATTTGGTCAGATGCCTTATCCATAATATGCTTGTGTTGTTCCAAGAAAGCTTGAGCCAAGTACGATTGAGTTTGGATCATAGCTTTATCCAACCCACATATTACCAAATATTAGCACCGATCAAGCTATGCTAAGAGCAATAAATCAATAACTTTTCATTATTCTCATACCCGCCATCTTGTAGTATACATTCTAATATAAGCAGATGGACAAATGGTACCATTATACTTCTTAAACTCTGGTGCCTTAAATTTTGGTGGAATACCGAACCTAAGCATCAAGCCTAATTCTATCACATCCACTACTCCAACCTTATCTACTCCTTTTATGGCTCTTAATCTTTTTTTTGGACTAGTAACTATAAGTACTCTTTTTTAGCATGCTTAAATGCTTCCATTATAAGTCTACCAATTGGCAAACCCACCAAGGCCAGAGACTAGTGGATTTAAATTAGTAAACCTCAGATCCAACACCTTATCAATAATTAACTGTGGGATAGGAACTTTAAGATACCCATGCATCATTGACATGATTCCAATAGAGGCTATGGCTACACTTGAACTAAAGACATAATGTTTTCTACCCTTGCACTAGTCACAAACTTATTAGATTTTCTATTAGGATCATCTTTCTCAGCTTGAAAACCTGACTCTTCTACTTGTTCCTTCCTTTTGCTAGCTAATGTCATCAACTCCATAATTTTAGCTAATTGTAACCTTAGTCCATTCTGACCCTTCATTATCTATTGTCGAACTTGCTCTACCTTCTTTATCCTAGCTATAGATCATTTTCTATATTTTTAAGATGAGAACAAGTATTGTATCTCCTCTGAATGGATACCATTACATTTTCCTCATGTTCGTAATTTTTCCCCTTTGAAAATGAAACTAGATTCTAGAATCCTGCATTATGATTATTATTCATGATATAATATGAATGTAATTGCACATATATACAAAAAGAATGTGTTAGTATGAATGCAATGACATGAATAATTGTAAACATATTGAAGGCATGGGCTAAGGCAATAGCTCCAACATATTCTAATTATTACATCCGGATAATCCGAGTATATGTTTGTTCATTTGTAAAAAATAGAAGGTGGTGTATTCTTTAATTATCGAGACCTCCCTTTTGAAAGTGAAGCACTAATATCTCAAATTCCAAAACTAAGCCATGGTTTGGAGCAATTCTTTTTTTATCCTAACTCAAACTGGTAAAGCTATATCTCTACACTTTCAGGTGAATAGATCTTTCTTGATACGGTTCCATTGATCCTATATGGCTCGTAAATCTAACAAGTCATTTTGCAAGCATTCAAGATTAACCTGAACCAACAATGGCGATATGTTGACTTTCAAAGCATCGCCATGTTGTTTTTGAATCTCTTCCTACCAATCCTTTAGTACAGAGTACTTTTCTTAATCGAGACTATACGTTCCCCTATATCAGATGACCTTTAGGATGGATGTTATCTTTTTTATACTAATAGCCTTCGAATGCACTAATGATGATGCTAAAATGCATGCAAAACAAACAAAAAGGTAGACAAGATCATGAATTAGTCACATATAATATAATTAAAATATTCCAAATGGTCCTAAATATTTCATTCTTGAGCTTCACAGCCTTTTAGAATCGAAGAGAGATTAATTTTGATACTAGGGCATGTACCCTGTAATTGAATTCTAAAAAACTAGCCAATCGATGCATGGACCAAATTTAGGGCACTAATTCCCTTTAGGACGCTTTTGTTGAAATCGAGCTATCATGATGCATCTAGTGTCACATTAGTGATCAATCCACTGGCATAACGATATGCTCAATCATTCTTGACACTATAACATTCATGATGCAAAGGTTATGAGATGTCCGTTCACCTCAACTCGATTTTATTTTTGGACATGTTTTAGCCATCACCTCAATAACCAAATAGCGAGTTATAATCCAATAAATATAGATCATATTAATGGGACAATAAAAATGCTCAGTGATGAAGTTCTTTCAACAACACTTGAAGTTAGAAGCATTTCCTGATTATACCAAAACTTTGGGTTGTTTTAGATTTTCGAGTATGTTTAACAACGTTTGGCTCCCATCGCTCATTATATGCATGTTTAACATGACCCTTTAACATATATGGTCTTCAAATCTTTCTTCCACTCGATAGAATTAGCAAGGCATCCCGATCCTAGGCCCATCTTCGCTTGGTAAAATGGGTTCGATCCGGATGAGTGCACTACTCATGTTTTTATTGATGAATCACAAAAACAAGAGCAATGCACCCCAAGGGCTTTGGTCAACCATCCAGATTGTTAATCACATGATTGGTTAATAACCCCATATATCCTAAAATAGGTCCTATATTTCCCTCCCCAAGCATTTAGCAGAGAGTCTAATGCATATGCTATTGTAGTGTTTGCTCGGAAAACTCTAAACCTAGATCTTACTTCATCATTAGCAATATATATCAATCATTTTGCTTATTTTTATAAGCAAGAGTAGCATCAGATTTTTATTTAAGTGCTATAACATGGTTAGTGCACATGACAATATTATATTAATCAATCAAACAAACAATAATACTAATAAATATTAAGGGAATTATAATTGAACACTAACCAAACAAAATCCATGAATTTTATGCATGAGGAAACAATAAAGACTCCTAAGTGCCAAGACCTAAAAACATGTTTTTCAACATTAGCATATGAATGACATCACTTTTATTATTTTTATTCATTATTATTTATTCTTAGCATGTGAATGGCACACTAATGCCACTCACTTATGTGTTGCACCTAGCACCTAAGTGGCACCAAACAACATAATTTGACTCATCTAAACAACTCCTAATGACTCACATCAAAGCTTACCAAGTTTATACTCATCCAAGCATAATCAAACACTTAAAGATATTTATTATTTAGCTCCAAATCAGCTTTGATTCAAGCTATTTTATTTTAATATCCCCAAGTTACCCATTATAGAGTTTATTAAGCAAAGCTAAACTTTGATACAACTATTGATTAAGTGAACCAAAGCTAGCTATTAGGGATTTTTTTAATGAAAACAGGGTTCTACACAACCCAAACATCCTAATCTACATTTTATCATGCATATAGAATACTTACCTATGGTTATGGCAACTAATCATCCACAATGCCTATTCTAACCACAAAAATTCCACATTGTCAAATACTTATGCTTATATAAAGATAAATTCTTATTAAATTCTCATCGATAAATAATCAAGCATAAAAAAAAAAGCTTGGATTTAATTCAATTAAGTGCCTAACATCAAATCATGCTTTCAACATTTAAGCTCTACAATTGAACAAGTAAACTTCTAAATTCATTCAACTAATCATCAATTTCAGCTTAATTATGTTTATCTTAACTTAATTCATATAGGTTTCATCAATTAAGCATCAATTATGCAAAGCCCGCTCAAGCATACTAAGAAATCAAGGCAATCGAACCCAAAATAAATTTTTACTAGCTTATTTAAACACTTTACCTAGTTAAGAACCTCTAATTTCATCATTTTGCACTAGATTCAAGTTCTAATCAAGTAGCTTTAGCTCAAATTAGCAAGATCATATGAAATTAAATTAATTAAGCTTAAGATCAACCTTATCTAAGCTAGCCGAATTAACTTTTCTCTACATCTTCTTATTCAAACACTATAATGAACTAACGAATCATGGTTTCTTCTTCTAAACTTCAAGATTTTAGCTCAGTATCATTTAATCCTAGCTCAATTTATCTTGAATCATCAAAATCCTATGAAGTGTTGGTTGAAAACTAGGATTAGAGATCTTATCTAGTTTGAACTAAACATAAACTACCTAAACATGATCTTAAGGTGAATTTCAATGTAATTAACTTAAAATGATATGAACTCAAGTAAATTATAGCTCAAAATCAAATCAATAAATCATGACATCAAGATTCAAAGTGGTTGAATATTAAATAGTATAAGATCATTAGGGCTGAACATCATTCAAGCATCAAAAAGCATGAACTAATCATCAACATCATGAAATTGAAATTAAATTAAATAGAAAAGTTAAAGATTATACCTACGCCAAGTTGCTTCCCTTTTAAAGATGATGTGAGCTTGAGAGGAAAAAATTCTAGATTTTCTAACATTTGCCAAGTGTTTAAAAGTTTTGAAATCATGGCTAATCACCCTTATTTATAGGCCTCTGAGTTGGTGATTTAAATTTTAGTCACTTATGGATGGTCTTAGCTTAATCATTAACCTTTTAACTAATTTTAAGGGAAATTGCAATTGTGTCATTAATAAATAGATGAACAAAATTAGCACATTATATACATGTTGAATTCGGCCATGACTATGTTATACACTAATCTGTGTATAACTTTGTATTCCATTCAATTCACCTTGATTTTTCTATGTAAAATTATAGTTGAAAGTTGTTTCTTATAATAAAAATATGTCACAATGAGTTTTTCCAAAAGCATCTAAATTTTGTATCCCAAACCTCTCCGATTAAGCCCTCAAGAGTTCTTGAATTTTTACCCAAAGTTTTTTCATGATCTAATCCTGATTACACTTTTTAACTTAAGGTCCATGTTCAATTTCATTCCATTTAATCAATTTTGAAATTTGAGCTATAAAACTTATCCAATTTGAAAATCAACTCTAGGATGCATGGTTGACTTTTTGCAGTTTACTTTTCTATAGTTGACTATGCCGCAACATTGACTTTTGATTTTGACTTTAAAATAAGTCTCTTTTCACTCAAATAACCTCAATGAATGCTTTTATCACCTTATGAGACACATGCTAGTCATTTTTTGACATTCTTGGATTTTAGAAACTCATGGCTCGATTTTTTAAATTTGACATTTACTCTCTAAATCAAATATGTAAGTTTAGATGTCGCATTATGTTAAACTAAGCTCATAGGAACAGATCCAAACCTCAATTGGACTTTTCTATCATCTGTAACTTATACGAGAAGGTCTAGAACTAGAAAATCTATGTGACCCTTAAAGCTAAGAAAAAGTTAATTGGCGGTCTGGATAAAATAAAATGTCTACTAGCCCATCATTTTTGAATAATTCAAAAAAAATTTATAATAGCTTTTACTCTTTGAATAATTTAATCCTTGTCTCATTTTAATTTCATGAAATCACCCTTTGTATGTAACCTATTATGCCTCCATCATATCGGTAATAAATATAAATTCACTCAATTAAGAATAATTTATATTTATACAGCAAAATTGGCATCTAGCAATGCATCACGGCCACCCAATATGCAGGAAGAGTTAAATTGGTTTTGACAAGCCCTTTAAAGTACAATATTTCATTGTAATTCAATTCTTTCATTATTTATCCCTGAATAGGCAAACGTTAAGGGCAGTGTCTACTTTTAACCTATTCCATATTAATATGCAACCTCTATGTGATAACTTTATAATCAAATTATCTTGGCCAAGGTTTTTGAGTTAACACAGGCGAGGAACAGCTGTGATATGTCACTTATAGCACTTGGGGTTATAAATCTTCTCTGGTATTCATTTATTGTGAACTCATTCAAGATGATCTTTAAGTTAACACCCATGCAACTTTAGTATGCTTCATATCATACCTAAAACCACCTTTATTTGGTATTCATTTATTACGAACTCATTTGGGATGATCGCTAAGTATGATAATTTACATACAAGTTGACCTATTGTTAAAAGTCTAAGGATCACTTAGATTAATGACACATGAAAGTATTTTTATAGACACTTGAGTGAAATACCACATAGAACTCTCATAGCAGGTCCAGTGAACTTGTTACCATAATAAGCAACTAGTATGATGTCCCTAAGCATCTTTATACTTTAACTTATTAGATCAGTTGCATGCATCCTATACATGAACGCTTATATATGCTAGTTTTGTGCATTGTCAATGCCCTGACTTGACAATACGATGAGTAGGAATGTTTCTAGAAGCACAACTTTGATGCATGAGATCTCATAATTGTAACTCTTTACAATTCCCTAGAAAAGCAAGTGTACTTCATGGGTTTTATTTACATAAGATATAAACTACTAATTATGTATCAATCTTAGGGATAAAGAAATATCTCATATTATATTAAATAAATATAATAGATGTTACATAAATTAACTAATAGCTAGTGTTTTACAAGTAGATTTAAGTGGCTTATAGAGCTCACATTAACAATCTATCACTAGCATTAAAACTGTTCACTTATATGTTTAAGCCCTATATTCTCCATATGGTGATCATGTTTTGCTAGGACAAAACCTTAGTGAAAGGATCAGCTACATTTTCCTTAATGTGTACTCATTCTATATTAACATCATGTCTTTCTATTATGTCTTTAATGATGTGATGTCACCCTAATATGTGTTTTGATTTATGATGAAATATTGATTCCTTAGATTGTGCCATAGCTCCATTGTTATTAGAGTAAAGTGGTACTAAATCAACAATGCTTGCAAGCAATGAACTTCCTCATCCAAACTATCTCTTTCCCAACCTCACGTGGAGATGTATTCAGCTTTAATTATTAAATATGCAATTGTCACCTGTCTGGAACTTTTCTAACTGCAGCTTTGTTAAAGGTAAATATTTAACCACCTTGTGACTTGTAGTCATCCTAATTTGACTAGAAGCTATCATCAGTGTAGCCATTTTCTTAGAGCTTAACCTCTACAAAAACCAAAAAGATATCCCAAGTTCTTCATAAGTACTATGGCATATTCCTCATAACAGTCTAGCGACCCTCATTATGATTGTTTTGGTATTTGGTCATGATACTTAAAGTATATGATATATCTAATCTAATACATAATATGGCATATATGATGGATCCAACTATTAAGGCAAGAATCTTATCCATCTATACCCTTTCATTTGATGTTTTAGGACACATCTTTTTCAAGTAATGTATACCATGAACCATAAGCAAGTTTCCTTTCTTAGAATTTTCAATTTTAAACATTTTAGGAATCTTATCTATGTATTAAGATTGAGACATGCCAAGCATTAATTTTGATATATATCTATAGATCTTTATTCCCAAAATAAATACTGCTTCTCCCAAATCCTTCATGGAAAATAGTCTAAATGTCTAAACCTTAGTGATCTGCAACATAGGTCTGTCATTTCCCATAAACACTATGTTGATGACATATAGCAATAAAAGAAATGATTGCTTGTCCATTTATCTTCTTATATAGATGAATGGATCATCAAGATTCTTCTTGAAGCTAAATTCTTTAATTGCTTTGTCAAATCTAATGTTCTAACTCCATAATGCTTGTTCTAGTTCATAAATGGACCTTCTTAACTTGCATACTTGATTCAGATTCCCCTTGGATATAAAACCTTTAGGCTGAGTCATATACACTCATCTTGTAAATTCTTATTAAGAAATGCTATTTTTACATCCATTTTCCAAATCTTATAATCACGACATATGGTTACTACAAGCAATATCTGAATGGATTTTTCCATGCAACAGATGAAAAAGTTTCCTTATAATTGAAGCTGTAAACTTGATTTTAACCTTTTACCACTAGTTTGGCCTTATACGTTTGCATATTGCCATCTACATCGGTCTTTCTCTTAAAGACCCCTTTGCACGTTATGGGTTTTACCCTTTTAGGTGGGTTAACTAAATTCCATACTTGGCTAACCTTTATGATATCCATTTCAAACTTCATGGCATTAAGCTATTTCTCAGAATCAATGTCAAACACTATTTTTTTATAGGTGGTAGGATTAGTATCACACGGCAAGCCTTCTTGATCAATGAGAAATTCGTATCTTACTGAAGTTTATTCATCTGTCTTAATCATCGAAGTATTTTTGTTTATTAAATTTTTGGTGGAGCATCTAATGCTTTAGCCCTCAACTCTGGTTCTAAAAAAGTGTCAATTTACAATTCTTAAAATTTTTTCAAGTTAATCTTGCTCCCACTTAACTTTTCTAGTAAAAACTTTTTCTCTAAGAAGACAATGTGTTTTGAAACAACTATCTTTTGTTTAAACGAGATGTAAAAGTAATATCTAGCTATTTCTCTTGGATATCCCATAAATTTACATCTGTCTGACCTAGCTCTAAGCTTGTCAGATGCTGTTCGCTTCATTTAAGCTGGATAGCCCTAAATTTTAAGATGAAACATAAATGGCCTTTTACCATGCCACATCTCATATGGTGTCTTATCAACAGATTTGGTTGGAACCCTATTTAGAAGATATGCAATAGCATTTAAGGAATAATCTTAAAAGGATATCAAAAGGTCTATCTTAGACATCAAGAAGGTTCAGTTCCTTTTTTTAGACACCTCATTGTGTTATGAAGTTTTGGGTAAAGTCCATTGAGATGGAATGCCATTCTTTATCAGTAAGAATTTTTTACTTAAGTATTCTCCTCCTTGATCAAATCTAAGAGTCAAAATTCTCTAGCCAATTTGTTTCTCTACTTTAGCTCTAAATTCTTTGAAGTTTTTCAAAAGCTTCAGACATATACTTCATTAAGTAAACATATCCATACTAGAGTAATCATCGATAAAGGTAATGAAGTATGAGTACCCATTTCTAGGTACCGCAACATGGCCAAGATATGAATCTTGACCAGCCAACCTTAAAAGGAGAGAGTACGTCTCATTCCTATATATATATATATATCCTTATGTTTTATTTTTAGGGCCCATATCATTATTTTTTTTCTTTTTCTGTTAGGAGTGAGTTTTCAAGATGAATCGATCACTCGACCTAGTCTTAAATAGTTATTATGAAATGACCATTAATCTTGGAGTCACCACCAATCTATTTTCTCTAGGTGAGATTGGTCAACTATCGACATTTTTACTTTAAGGGTTATGAACCCCTAAAAAAACTCTGAGATCTGTGATAATACTAGAGATCTCGTAAAAGGGTTTGGGAGTTGCTTATAATCACAAGTAAGAATCAATCCCTTTCATAACCCTAAAAATTGACACCTTATTAAGTACATGTTAAATTTTGATTTTTATTTGGTTTCCAAATTCAACATTTAATTATAATTC
Source organism: Adansonia gregorii (assembly GCA_038382025.1). NCBI lineage: Eukaryota > Viridiplantae > Streptophyta > Magnoliopsida > Malvales > Malvaceae > Adansonia > Adansonia gregorii. Next base: position 28,073 of record JBBYHO010145986.1, on the reverse strand, counting down.
CTATATATTAAAAATAAAATTTTATGAAATAAATTTATTATTCTGCATGTGAAAATTAGTTTTTTAACATTTTTGAAAACCAAAATATCTTTCACACTCTACTGAAAGATTATAGAAATACAAAAGGTTTTATCATTATCTCTTCCATACCCCACCAATGGGCTAGAAGAATACGAAGGTTTTACTTTTATGAAATTAAGAAAAATTTTCAATTTTCTTGCTTTTAAAAGGATATCTCATTGTTAAAATAATTTGCAAAAACCTTTTCCATATGCCAGGAGAAATTCTATGTACTACTTTAAGTTGAAAACATTGCCTTAATTTTAAAACTTTTGATTTTATCAAAAATAATAAAAAATTTATCATAAGACCCAGACTTGGTTGATGAGACCAAAATGTCCTTTAAAATACACCTTCAACATGAAAGTATCTTAGTGATTGTAAACGACTTGATTCTAATGTGTATTACTAAAATATCCTTAAGGCATACCTTTGATGTGAAAGTATCCTAGTACCTTAAAGGAGTTGATAACTTCATAAAAAGATAAACCTATCCTTATTATGCACCTTTGACATAAAAGTATCATGGTGATCATAAAGGACTCAGTTCTAATATAAATTACTAAAATACCTTTTAAATGTACCTCTGACATAGAAGTATCTCACAATCCTAAAGAACTTGATAATGATAAGGAATGACAATTTTACCCTAAATGGGTAGCTAGGCATCAAAGATGACCTAAAATGCAAAAATTATTAATTGGTCTCTAAATTTCTCAACATTATATTTTAGCCCAAAAAAGGCTAAAAATGCTAGAAATTTTTTTAAACGACCAAAATACCCTAAATGGGTAATTTGACAAGAGAAATGGCCATTTTAACCCTAAACTGCAAGGCTTTACTAAATGATCCATAAACTTTTCTAACATTGCAAAATGGCCCCTACATGACACAAAACACAAAATTAAACATCAAATACATCAAATACAACATGGAAAACATTCCAAATAGCACCAAAAACATTCAGCTAAACACCTTTGGCCTTGGAACAATTTTTAAAATTTTTACAAATAAATCCTTAAACTTTTTAAAATTACAAAATAACCCCTAAAAGGTTAACAATGCATAATATGCATTTAATCATGTTAAAAATACATGAAAAGTGCTCCTAAAAGTCTATGAGTGATTTAGCCTAGCATGGATAGCCTTGGAAAAATTTTTAATTTTTTACAATTTACCTCTTACACTTTCCCTAATTATAAAATAGCCTAAAAATAAAAAAATTCACAAATAAATACATATATGGTTAGACCAACATGGGAAATACTCTTTTAAAGCCTTGAAATTTTTGGAAAAGTTATTTTTTGTACCCATAAATTTAAAAAATGGAAAAATAGTCAAAAATACTATTAAGCCAAGCATGAAAATTTATTCCAAGCATATCATCATATTCAGCGAACATATATAGCAAGCAAAAACAATTTTTTTCCACATAGTTTCGTAAATGTCAATATGAATACATGTCCTAAATTTTATCAAGCATAAATATGCATGAATTTGTGAAAAAATGAATTTATCAATGAATTTAATCATGAATCAATATGAAAATACCAAGTAAAATATAATACAAAATTATATACATAATATCATAACATCATTTTCGCAACAAACATGTATTTTCATGGTGAAAATCAAACTATTGCTAATAAAAATCAAATTTAACAATTATATCAAGAAGCTTTGACCATAGCCTTCATGCGTGGCTTTTCAACATGGATCAAATTTCATGAGCACAAGTAATCAATAGGCTTACTAAAAGGAAGAATCATGCATAAAATGATCAAAAATTAAAGCTTTTATAAGAGAAACTGTTTAAAAAGCTTGAAAACTTATGAAATCTTAGTGCTTTTTTTTTTCTTGTAGAACCTTTAAGCCTTCATTTTGAATCATCCTTCATTTTAAATAAGGGAAGGATTTGACCTAAAGGCTAAAGAAATCCCCTTGGCCAAATGGCCTTGTGATTTTATTTATTTATTTATTTACTTTTTGTTTTGTTAATTTTATCTTTTATTGATTTTTTTAATGTTTTGATAAGGTTTAATTAATAAATTATCTTTGTGATTCACCATGGCGAGTCATAGAGCCTAATGTTAGTATTTACCCTAATGGTAAAATTTAATACTAATTAAAAATATTCTTGTATAGTCGGATTATCAAATTTTGAAATAAAAATAAATATTCACAAATTTTTAAAAATGGTTGAGTAAGTAAAATTAATTGCTAGTTTTACGAAAAGAATTGAAGTGGAAGGACTAAATTGCAAGAAATTAGAAGTTATAAATTAACAAGTTTAATTACAAATTTGATAATGTAAAAGGCCTAATTAAATATCAATATGAAAATTTTTGGCCCAAAAGAATTAATAAAAATTTTGAAGAGGGAAACATTATTTGGCTTTGTTATAAAACTAAAATAAGCTTGGTGGGCTTGTTGGAAATTCCAAATGGGCTTTGGCAAAATTATTGACTGGCAATATTTGATATAATTAAATGAATATGACACGTATAAAGTTAAAAAATGACATGACATGACACAAATATATTCTCAAAATCTATCTAATACAAATTATAAACGTATCAAAATTAATATAAATGTAAAAAAACCTTAAATACAATTATAATATGATAAATATATAAATATGATACGCAAACACAAATTGCCAAGTCTAGTTATTGGGTTTGCTGGGAAAATGAAATGGCTTTGTAAGCATATTAGGCTTGTGAAAAATAAAAAGGGTTTTTAGGCCATTAAATGAATTAGAAAAGTTTAAACCATAAAAAATCCCTATGCTATTAAAAATATAATTAATAAAGTTTCCATATAAAAATTCTAAAAGAAATTTTTGAAAAATTTTGTGTAAGAAAAAGGTAATTAAAAATTTCAAACTCTTAAAATTTTATGAAAAAACTTTTTATGAAAAAATTGATATTTAATAAAAATGAACTAAAATTTCAAAAGGCTATATCCAAGTTATCTTATTGAATATGTGAAAATATTTAGAACTTTAAATTATGAAAAATTTTACTTAACAACTTCACAAATAAGAAAAAATTCATATTTTGGAACAAAAAACTCCAAAAATAATTCAAATTTATGAAAAGAAATTGCATTCAACACATTACTCAAAATATTAATTTATAAAAATAAAAAAGATGAAAACCTAAAATCCAAAACAAATGTTACCAAAAAAATTTTGCAAGCATGCTATTTACAATACTATGAAAAGTTTAAATTTAACACATAAATCTGACTACTTGAAACCTTCTACTGTAAAATGCCAATATGTATTTTTTCTTGAATAATTTATATTTTTTAGGGTGAATATCAACATAAATGCTACACAAGTATCAATAGAAAAATATGCAATCAATTTTCAAAATTTTATAATAAAACTTCAAAAAAAGTTCTTACAATTAGGAAATTTTACTGTAACATCATATGCAAATAAATGAATTTCAAAATTTGATAAGAGATATTTAAAAACTATTTTTTATTGAATATTCATCCTTTTTATCTAAGGTTTATTCTCTATGAACCTCAAAATTGCCTTTTTTCCCATCATGTGCATTGCGGCCATTTAGCCATGATTTAAAAGGTCTTGAAACGCTCATTTTGCTTGAAGGAGGTTGACCTTTACCAAGGCAGTCGTTAGACTCTCAATCTTAGGCATATAGTGCTATCAAAAAGGGCTCAGATAAAGTCATCTGTCTACACTAGCCATTATGGCCATTGGTCCACACACATCAAAATGTATTAGGCTTAACAAATGACTGACGCTTTTCAGTTTTAACAATGAAGGGAATCTTGGTTATCTTACCAAGGAGATAGCATTCATATATCCCCATATAATTCATAATCAAACAAGTCGAGGTAGCCTTGTTTGTGTAACTTGGCTACTCGAGTCTCGTTGACATTTTTAAGCCTAAAGTGCTAGATATAGGTCTTAGTTGGGTCATTCTTCTTTATTTTTTTTTGCATTGATGTTGAGTAAATTCATTTATGGATCCAATTCAAATAGTCTATTTTTTAATGAGGCCAACCATAGAACATGTCATTTAGAATGATAACATAACTATTGCTTTTCATTATAAACTCAAAATTATTATTATCAGTTAAGTATGACACTAAAATGATGTCTCTAGACAACCTATGAACATAAAGACATTCTTTTAGTTCCAAGGTCAAGCCTGAAAATGATGATAAGGTATAAATTCTAGTGGCGTGAGCTATAACTTTTGCTCCATTACCTTTTCTTAGAACTAGCTCATTTGATTCCAATTTTTTACTATTCTTTAACAAACTTATGTCATTTACACAGTAAAGTGGTAAAATTGAGATTGGGCCTAGGATATGCATATATGATTCTTTTTATGCTTTGGAGGTAAGGATAGAACTATTTGAAAGCATATCTTGAATGGTGAATTTACCATCAAATTGGCCTATTGGACAATTTGGCAAGAAGTGGAACTTTAAGTTGAATTAGATTACTCCATAAAGAAAGTTAGTCTTTGAAACTTCCTTTCAAAATCATCATTTTCTTATGGAAAATATACAACAATAGCTTCCTTATTTGGAGTGACTTCCTAAAATGCAATATCTGGGTCAAAGGTTTATGTCCCCCTAGTAATTAGAAGGCAACATTGGAACACTTCTTTATTAAATGTAAATTAGTTAGAGCCATTCGGTTTGCATCTAATTTCTCTTTTAAAATAGATTGCTTGTTTTCTGATGAGATTAATGTCTAAATCCAAAAGTAGCTATTGGATCTAAAACTACCGAAAGCATAAACCTTCTACAGCTATTTTGCTAATATATTGTGGGCTATATGGAAGCACAAAATGAATGCATTTTAAATTGATCAAAACCTAATCCACTTAAAAACTTTTTCATTCGTAAGGCCCATGTACGGGGTATACTTGATGCTTTCAATAGACATCCCCAAACCAATAAAGAAGTTTAGATAAGTCAGTACCATTACTAACTCTATTACATAAGATAGATCACCACTCAAGATGAAGATTGCTTATGGATGATCTTTCTTAAAGTTTGCAAAACCAATAATTGTTGGTTTGGTATTTTAGTGCCATCTGTAGAGACAAAGATGAAAATGTCACTATTCTTGATAAGAGCATCGAAGCTTCCATGACTAGCAATGCTAGAATCTACCTCATAAAGTATATTATTCTCAGACTTACTAATTTTGAAGCTCATATGATCTTATGCAAGGACATTAAGAATAAGTGGAAAAAAATCATTTAAAGAATAACGAAAGCCAACATAAAGAATCAGCCTACGCTGAACATACTTTGAATGGTTTCCTCCGGCATTCAGTTCTCTTATACTACTACTTGGCAACCCCTTGCATCGGAAGTCTCCATAATGGCTTAAAGAGAATAAACTTATTAACCTTTTTTAATTGGCCATACTTGCAGACTTTTTATGTTGACCCTTATTTTTTTTGGTTATTTCATCTATTTTTCCTTATTTGTTTAATTACCAAAAAAAATATTTATGTTACCTGTCACTATGTGCCCTGCCTTTAAAACTTCAAAGGATTCACAGGGCATAACACGCTTGACTTAAAAAATAAATGATGATTGGTTGTGGTTGAGCCTTTGAGCTATCCCTTGATTGGGATTTAGATTAGGCATGATAATATAAGGGGCAGGGACCGTCAGACAAGTCACTCATCCAATCGGATCCAGATAGCCGCCATAAAAAGGCCATAAAGTTAGAGTCGCCATCGATCATTTTAGACTAGGCAAGATCGAATGCCTATTGAAAATGTATCATGAGTTGTGAGTCTCAAAACACTAATTTCAAGATCTACAAAGTCCAAAGACTAGTTGGTTAGGCTCAGGAGTTGGTTACGTGTAGGGAAGGACTAGCATCCCCATGATGCCCGAAATCAATACCTACTAATTATATCTCACTTTGGTCTCGATTAAATCAGTTTGATTTGGTCTTTATTTAGATATAATCCTCTTTAATGCATGAAGTTTTAAAAAATATAAATCTGGGGTTTTTTATTAAGAAAAATTAAATCACCTATGTGCTTCGAAGATGTAAGGAACATAGGGATTTTTAATGTAAATGATGTTCGAATTAGATTTTAATAATTAGATGTTTCATATTAGGCACTAGAGAGATACCAACATGAAACATCGCCTTATAAATTTCGTTAGAAAATGAATTTTAAATATGAATGCATAATAACACTATAAAAGGAAACAAGTTAGTGAGGCAAAAAATAAGAAATATAATAATATCATAGAAAAGCAATCACAAACAAAAGAATTAAAAAAAAAGAGGGGCGATTGAAATGTATCTCATAATTGCTTTCGATTATTGAAGAATAACTCGAATAACAATTTTAGAGACCAGACTAGATTCTTTGGTAATTTGAAGAACAAAGATAATTTTTATCCAAACAGTTTGAGGTATCTGGAAGAGAAAAAATTTTAAGTTTTTAAGGTAATAGCGGGGTTGGAGTATCCCTTCAAAGAAGTGAGGTTGGAGCCTCCTCTAAAATAGAGTTATGAAAATAGTTAAGAATAAAAAAATTTATGAAAATAGTTAGGAATAAAAAAAAATTTTATCTTTTTTTTTAAAATGAGGTTGGGTGTCCCCTCAAAGTAATAGGGTTAGAGTTTCCCCAAAGTTAGGAAAACATTTAGAAATAAGGAGAAAATTTAAACTTTAATTAAAAAAAGGCCTGAGTATCCCTTTTGAGTTGTGGAGTTTGAGTATATCCATTGGCAAAAATTTTAATGTAAAATCCTATTTTTTAGATTTTAATCTTGATCCGAGTCAAAATGGGTTAATGTTGTGGGGGAATCAACTGGGCATATTTTTGAGACATCCAAATGTCTCGATAAAAGGGGATTCAAAAATTAGGTTGAAAACAGAGGACGATGTTTTCAGGTGTATCTGAAGATTTTATAGGCAAATAAGGTACCATTGGAAAGGTAACTCAACAAGTTTTAATATAAAAATATTCAAACTTTCTAAAAAATCATTTTTTAGGCAAAATTAACTTTTGAAGTTAGGTTCATCTCAGCTCTGGCAGCATGTACAATTAAAAGGGCATGATGGGTTTTGATAAATCATTCAAAGCTCATCCAGGATCATTAAATCATAAATAATACTTTTTCAGAAAAGGAATTTTATGAAAATTATGGGAGAAATATCTAGAAATTTTGTAAAAATCATATGGTGGGTCGAAATGGCCTAAATAGAATGTTGCATGCTAGTCTAGGGGTTTTAGATAGCAAAGGCTCAAAAAATCATAACTCCCTTGTCTGGGATGATCCGAGGCCAAATAAGGCATCGTTAGAAAGGTAATTCAATGCCCTTTAAAGGAAAAATATTAGAAAAATCAAAGGAAATATTTTGTGGTTTGAAAATGACTTTTCAAGTTTAGATTATAGTATTACTAGAGCAAAAACATGGGGATTATTTGGTATCCTAGCTTTCTGAAGATAGATTTGGGTCTAAGACAATTGAACATTCACAATAAAAAGTAACATGAGCTTCAAAAGTTCATTTTATAATCAGGAGTAGTTTGGGATGATAGAATAATTAGGAGTATATCCCTTTTGAGTCGTGGAGTTGGAGTATATCCCATTGACCATGTCACCAAAACGAACATGAAACTTAAGATTAAGGTTTAATACTAAAATGGATTTTCTTTTTTTTGAAAAATAAACATATTTCACCATGAAATCCAAAGCTAAAATGTTGATTTACCCCCAAGATTAGGAGACCAATTTAATTAAACCACTAGGACTATGCTATTCTTCATATATTAAAGGTAGCATAAACTTAACTTGGGGATTTCTCTAAAAATCAATTTGTGAGAGACAAAAAAGTATTTTAATAGAGATATCATGAACAAAATATAGCAAATACAAAGATAAACATGGATTAAACATGTAGATAAGCATAGATGACATTTTGACATGGAAATGGGTGAGATAAATACCAGAAGATGATAAATAGGGTGCATAGAGATGATATAAACATGTTCAAGGAGTGGATGTTGGAGTTGTCAAGATAGCATTTTTACTTCATGAGCCTATTTTAAACATAAGAAAAATATTTAAACATACTAAGACATATTAAAGTGACTGTTTAAATATGAAATGAATATGTGAACATGGAAAGGCATGGCAAAAGATACATGAACCGAGGCTGTTTGATGATGAAAATGAAGTATGGTGAGTTTATATATCCAACAACATCAATATGTCAAGGAGATCATTAATATCCTAGGACCACCACAATTAAGGCAACAAAGAGGCATTAGAGTATTAGGAGGGTCATGGCAACATGAAGGGCTCACTAAAATGAAATGGATGAACAAAACAGAAAATGCATAGAAAAAGGTAAAAAATATACCAGTAAAAGCTTGAACTTTTTTTTTAAAGTATTAACTTTAAGCTCAGTCTCTTCCCTCGTTTAGTAAGAAAAATGGTGAAAGAAAGAAGCTTTCTGATAATGTGGTTGCTAATGAGGTGTTTTGAGGATGAAAATATGTGAAACGTTAAGTTTTTGAAGGTGTTATGGTGGTGGTTTTAGAGAGCCACGGGAATAGAGGTTGGTTGAGGGTAAAAGGTAATGTAATAGTGTTTTGGTAAGTTTTAAAGCTACAGTGGCTGGAGGATTTGTGGAGATGGATAAAGATATTTTTTGAGATTGTTGGAGAGCTTCTTTTGATAGTTGAGAGAGTTTTTTTTTTTAAGATAGCTGGTTATGTTCTCTTTCTTTTTTTATTCAGCCTTTTTTTTAGAAGACAATGCAATGGGCATTTTTTTATTTTTTTCTTATACACCTGGGGACACCTCCAGTTGCCATGCTTAATTGACTTTCTTTTCATTGGTTTTGCCATGCTGAGCAAAGAGGCAGAAAGGCTATGAAAGCTTGCAACTAGAGATATGCCTGTTACACGCTCCTACACCTATATATCTTATGAAAGTGACCTTTGTCATTAATTGTTTGGACTCCAAAATTTTGTTAGAATCCATTAATGAACCCATAATTGAAGTTTGCAATGTTTTATGATAGTTCCTTGGTGCAAAAACACGCTTAAATTAGATTTTCAAAGGCTGAAAAATGGCTTGAACTAGGCAAAAAAAGCCTTGGTTTATTGATACAAAACATGTTGTATCGATATACAAGGTACCTTTTACTCTTGAATATCGATCCAATGAGTTGCATATCAATACTAAGAGCAAAAAATATTTCTAGTCTCGAGACATAGAGGCTAGTATTGATACTCCATGGATTTGTATAGATACTCATCCTTGTGTATCGATACATTTTGCCAAAAATCATAATTTTAGCTACTGCCAAGGTCTATATCGATACAAACATGCCAAGTATCGATACCACACCTTTGGTATCAATACCAAACCTTTTTGTATCGATACTACATGTAAAAATTCAAGTTTTTTACATCGTAAAGGCCTCATATCAATGCTTGCACCGCAATATAACTTGTACATACCTCTGGCTTCCCAATTTACCTTGACTTGGTCACAAATAATGGGAAATTGATTTATGTATTCATTTTAATAACCTTGGTGACATCATGAAAAATGGCCTTTGATGCCTTATTTTTACATTTTCTTTAATACAACCTATAGGCATTTTCAACCTTCCCAAAAAAATTTTTGGCCTACTGTCGTGTCACCTAATAATGCCTAGCAACACATACCCGGTAGTTATCCCCCAACTTTTATTTTTAGTTTTTGATTTTATAATCTTTTACCTAGCTCCTAGGATGCCAAAAACTAGTCCAGACAAAATGAAGTGTCCATAGTTGCCCCTCTTTAGCCATTGCTACGTATTAAGAACAAGGCAAAGACAAATAGACACCATTTTGTTCGGATAGGATGATGGATTTGTATGCTTCTTGAGAAGTGGAGAGTTATTTAGTATCATGTTAAGATAGGCTAAACAATTTATAACAAAAAAGATTTTGATAAGTTTTATAGGGTTTAACCTCTTTACTATGGTGTTTTTTATTTTTTTCAAACAAGTGCCATCAGTTTGTGTAGGTTTTGAGGTAGATAGAGGAAGACGCCCAGCTTTTCATTAACTAAGGTAGATAAGTGCCACCAGCTTGTGTGAGCCTTAAGATAAGTGAAGAAAAACATCTAGCTCTTTGTAAACTAAGCTAAATAGGTGCCACCAGTTTGTGTAGGCTTTAAGGTAAGAAAATATCCTACTCTTTAAAGACTAAGGTAGGTTATGTGGTGCCATCAACTTGTGTGGGTTTGATAAGCATTCTACTTTTTAAAGACTAAGGTAGGTTACATGGTGCCATTAGCTTTTGTGGGCTTTAAGGTAGAGAAGCATCCTATTCTTTGAGAACTAAGGTAAATAGGTGCCATTAGCTTATGTGGGCTTTAAGGTAAGAAAACATCCTATTCTTTTAGGACTGAGGTAGGTTATGTGGTGCCATTAGCTTGTGTGGGCTTTGATAAGCATTTTGTTTTTTAAAGACTGAGTTGGGTAGTTGCCACCAGCTTGTGTAGGCTTTGGGGTAGGTAAGCATCCTACTTTTTAAGGATTGAGGTAGGTAGTTACTGCTAGCTTGTATGGGCTTTGAGGTAAAAAAATGTTTTGCTTTTTGAGGACTAGAAGCAAATGAGTTTAGATACCCTTCTTGGGTGATTTTTAATGAGCATGTAAGGTCAAAGGTACTTGAGGCCTTTTGGGGTTTTTTTAAAATAAAAAAATAATACCTTAGATTTCCTATAAATTTAACTTCTATGTATAGGAGTTAACACTTGTAAGATGTTAAATGCTGTATAATGCATGGAGATGCAAATGCCTACCTAATTGATGCAAGGGAGATGACTGTAAAGGCCTAATCTAATGGCTGGTTTTAGGTTTTCTTCGACTTTGGTGAGGTGGCCTTTTGCTTAGGGTTTGTTAATCTTGCTTTAGATTTCCAAAGGAAGCAAATGTTAAGGCTGTCCCTTTTTTAAAGGCATAGAAAGTTTATAACCACTTATTGGAAGGAGATTTTAAGTATATTTTCCATATGTAGGGTCCCAGGGTAAGACAGATTATGGCCCTCATGAGTTTATTCTTGGTATTTAAATATGAAACAAAGTTCCTATGAGGTTTTATTTTTTGAAGTAATGCTAGGAAATCCTGTCATCAATTTTGCCTATTGATCAAGCATTATCAATTAAAGGATAAATATGACGCAACATAGAATGCACAGTTACAAAAAAGTCATGCAAGAAATCAAACAGTTGTATTGTCATTTAAAGAAATAGGGTATAAGTTTTGATAAACTTACGAGATTGTGAAAGGTTTTGAAGTATAAAAAAGATATGAAAAGTTTTCCTGGTCGATTGGCTTTGATGCTGATGACATGAATTCTCCACTGAATGCTTTTGGAGATTTCTTTTGAGCAATTGATTCTTTTGCTGCTGGCGACTCACAAGAAGATCCTTTAGATTACCCCATAATGGGATGGAGGCATTAAAGTTAGGTAGTTTCCATTTTTCATGTACAGGTATGGATAAGGTTTCGGTGGTGTTGGTTAACACAGAATAGATGGGTTAGGTTATACTGTCTTGGTTAGAGTTATGAATATGGGGAAGATTGGTTTTAGGCTAACGATAGTTTGGGCTTGGCTTTGTTTGAATATGGAGGTTTCATTACTTAAATCGCCCTCGCGGGTTTTTAACTTGGGCTATTTTTTTATGAGTGGTAGGTGGGGACTAGTAGAATGCCCTTTCAAGTTTTTATCCTAAAGTTTTTTAAGTACAATACTTCTTAATAGAATCAAAATTCATAGGGTTAGGCAGGTTACTACCATCCATTTCAATTAAGATTAGAGCTCCTTCAGAGAATACACATTTCATCAAGTATGGCTTTTCCTAATTTGGGGTTCATTTTTAGCAACTATCTTTATTTATCGAGAGAATTTGCTTAAGCAGTAGGTCACCTTCTCAAAATTGATGAGGACAAATTTTTTTGTTATGAACTTTGATCATGCACTTTTAATACATCTGTCTATGGTTGATGGATTTGATTTTTTTCTTCGATGAGATTAAGCTATTCGCATCGATTTTTAACCCATTTAGTCTCTTAAAGTTACAATTCCATCAGGACTCGAAGTGAAGGGATTTCAACTTTAATTGGCAAGACAGCCTCCATGTCATAGACCAAAGAGAATAGGGTGACACTCCTGGAAGTTTATACTGCTGTGCAATAGGTGCATAAGGCAAAAGGTAACTTTTCATGCCAATCCTTGTACATCTTAGCTATCTTTTCAACTATATTCTTGATATTCTTATGGGCTGCTTCAACTGCTCCATTCATCTTTAGACGGTATAGGATGGAGTTTTGATGTTGAATCTTAAACTGAGAGCAAAATGCTTGCATCATCTTAATTTTTAGGTTGCGTGCATTATCAATGATAATTTGTTTAGGAAGATTATATCTACAGATGATGTCCCATTTCATAAATTTACAAACAATAGATCTGGCAACATGTAATAAGAAGTTGCCTCTAACTATTTAGTGGAATAATTAATCGCAACCAAAATAAAGTTATGCCTATTAAAAACCTTAGGGGTAATTGGTCAAATCATGTCCATGCCCCAAAGAGAGAAGGGCTATAGAGCTATCATAACATGTGGAGGTGTCAATGGGACATGGATCTTGTCAGTGGAGATTTGGCATTTGTGACACTTTCAAGCATAATCAATGCAATCCTTTTCCAAAGTCAACCAATAATAACCTAATCGCATGACTTGTCTTGAAATTCGATGTTTATTAGCATGCATACCATAAATCCCTTTATAAACTTCTTCAAGTATTCTTTTGGCTTCGGAGGCATCCATACATTAGAGTAACACTTGACCCAACCCTTCTTTTATAAAATCTTATGTCCTAAAATAATGTTCATAGCTAATCATCTAATGGTTCTTTTATCAGTTTCAGTGGCACCTTTTAGGTACTGTTGATTCTTGATGTACTAAAGGATGTCATGATATCATGGCAAGCTGTCATTTTTTTCCTCAATATTCTGGCAATGTCCCAAGGTTACATAGATACTCATTTGGATAGAGCAATATTTGATTCTTGATTAACCTTAAACAGAAAAGATAAAATGGCTAAGGTATCAGTAATTTGGTTCTCTTTTTAAGGTTGATGCTAAAAACTAATATCATCAAACTCTTTTTTAAGCTCCGATATCAGATTCTTATAGTGGATTAGTTTAGCATCATGTGTTTGCCATTCTCCATTCAATTGGTAAATGACGAGGGTTGAATCTCCAAATATTTGCAATATTCAAATGCCCCTTTCAATGGCTGCCTATAGTTCAATGATGCAAACCTTTTATTTGGTTATATTATTGGTGCAGTTAAAGTTTAAATTGGCTATGAAAAGGTAATGGTTTCCTTCGAGTGAGACAAAAATTGCCTAATTCCATGCCCTAGTGCATTTGAAGCTCCATCAAAGTACATCCTCCATGATGACCTATATTTTATAGTGTTTTCTACCTTGAATATGCACATCAAGTCTTTGTCATAGAACTCAAAGTTTAAAAGCTGATAGTCATCTGTGACTCGACTTACCAAAAAATCTGCTATTGCACTACCTTTAATGGCTTTTTGGTTTACACACACGATGTCATACTCACAAAGCATAACTTCCCATCTGGCTAACCTCTCAGACAGGGTAGAGGCTTCACACAAATATTTGATGGGATCAAGCTTAGCGATTAACCATGTTGTGTGGTATAGCATGTATTACCTTAAGCTTTGGGCCATCCAAGCTACAGCGCAACATAGCTTCTCTAAGAATGAATAATTATTTTCATATTCTGTACACTTCTTACTCAAGTAATAGATAGCCTTTTCCTTTTCCTTGATTCATCATGTTGTCCTAATACATAGCCCATCGACTCATCTAGGATTGATAGATACAAATTAGTGGTTGTCTGAACACTAGTGGCACAAGAACTGGAGGGTTCGAAAGGTAATGTTTGACCTTGTCAAAAACTTTTTGGTACTTTTGATTCCATTTTTCAGGTTTTTGTTTTTTCAATAGCCTAACGATTGGATCACATTTGTCGATCAACTAAGATATGAATAAGGCTATGTAGTTTAATCTTCCCAAGAAACTTCTTACTTCTTTTTGAGTTCAAGGTGGTGGTAGGTTTTAAATAACCTCTATTCCTTTCTCACTCATAATAAACCCCAATAATATACCAAAGGTGATGCCAAATGTGCATTTGGCAGGATTTAGCTTGAATTGGTATTTGCGAAGCCTTTTGAAGTGTTTTTGTAAGCTGGCAATGTGTTCACTCTCTTTTGTTGACTTAGCGATCATAATCCATATAGACCTCAATTTCCTTCTGCATGAGATCATGGAACAATGTTACCGTGGCCTTTTAGTAAGTTGCCCTAGCATTCTTCAACTCCAAAGGCATTACATTATAGTAAAAAGTCCCCTTACATAGTCATGAAAGTGGTCTTTTCCATGTCTTCAGCTACCATTTTGATTTAATTATAGCTCAAAAACCCATCCATGAAAGAAAATAGTGCATTTTTGGTAGTGTTGTCTACTAAAGCATCAATGTGAGGTAAAGAAAAATTATCCTTAGGGCTAGCTCGATTTAGGTCCCTATAGTCCACGCATATTCGCACTTTACCATCCTTCTTATGAACTATGACTATGTTGGCTACCTATTTAAGATATTTGGCTACCTCAAGAAATCTTGCTTCAAATTGCTTATTGACTTCTACCTTGATCTTAAGGAGCATTTCTGATCCTCCTTAACTTTTGCTGGATTAGTTTGCATTCAAGTTTGAGGGAAAGTTTATGAACCATAATGTTGTTATCTAGTCCAGGCTTGTCTTGATAAAACCAAGGAAACACGTCGTGATATTCCTAAAGGAGATTTACTAGTTTAAATCGAGTTGATGGCTTTGTGAAGGTTCCAATTTTGACTTCTTTTGGGTCTTCTTCTATTCTAAGGTTTATAGCTTCAGTGGATTCTTTATGAGGTAATATTTGTCTTTCTTTTTATTCAACTAGTCTTAGTAAGTCTAAGGGTATAAGGTTCTCTTTAGGGTCCTCCTCAGATTCGACCTTACTAGCATAGATTTGTCGCTTGAAATCAATTTCTAAGGTTTCAGTATGAACATTCATGTCACCTTTATTAGGGTAACTGAAAATATGGAAAAGAATAATATAGGTGGAAGAAAAGAAAAAAAAAGTCTAAGGTCGACAAAAATTACGAACACAAAGAATGAATGCAAAATGCTTTGTCATTTTCATTGATAATACTTAATAAAAGCTACCATACAGAGGATCCTACAATGCTTTTGGGTGAGCACATGTAAGTTTAGTTCATAGCACTACTTTGAAATAGACTTGAACAGTATAAGAATCTCAGTCTCAGTCCAAAAACTTAGAATAAACCTTGGAAGGCATAGGTCAATCTCTAGACTATACAGAGGATCCTACAATGCTTCTAGGCGAGTGCACATAGGTTTAGTTCATAGAATTACTTTGAAATAGACTTGAACACTACAGGAATCTTAATCTCAGTCCAAACACTTGGAACAAACCCTGAAGGGCACAAGTTAGTTTTCCTTGAATGCTTTGTTCAATATGAGCACAGCACCAGCAGATCTAGTATTTACATGCCCCCTAAGCGAAAGCTTTCTCCAAATGGTGGGAATATCATTGCCTCATCCTCTATGTCTCATCCTAACAAATGAGCCACTTTTCTTTCATGGTTGTTTAGACCTTGCTTTTTTTGCTGTATATTTGGCTTAAATCCTAACCCTCTTTTATCGATTTGGTTGACCACTTTCAAGGCTTTAGCAATTCCTTAAAGGCGTTTTTTAAGTCTTTTTTTGCCTTAGACACCTTTACTGATTGTCAACTTTAAGCCCATCTGAGTACTTTTTGATAGGTAAGGCTGAACTATTGGTAATCCTTCTTTGATATAAGTTGCATTAACAAATTCAAAGGCCTAGAAAGATGATTCTAGGCTATCTTCGTCAAGTTTGACATATGGGGCTTTAGTTGAGGTAACAACAATGATATTTTCCTCTCCTCTAATACTAACAACTTTATTCTTGATGATGAATTTTAGCTTTTGGTGCAAAGATGATGGCACTGCTCTAGCAGAATGAATCCATGGCCTTTCCAATAAACAGTTATATGATGGAGCAATGTCCATCATGTGAAAGTCAACTTCGTAAGTATATGGGCCAATTTGAAATAGAATTGTAATGTTCCCAACAATGTTTCGGTAAGTTCCATCAAACGCTTACACAAGCATACAACTATTTTAGATATGAGATGCGTCAACAGGGAGCTTATTGAAGCATGACATAGGCATTACATTTGAAGCTAACCCATTATCAATGAGCGCCTTGGGCAATATGGTGCCTTTACAATATATGGTGATATGGATGGCCTCATAATTTTTTTTCCTCCATGCAAGAGTTCATCATCGCTAAAAGATATGTAATTGTCAATGGTGGTGTTGTTCACTAGGTAATCCAACTAACCTATAAAGATGTCGGGAGGGACATAAACTTTATTCAGAACCTTAAGGAGGGTTCCTATGAGCTTCTAAATTCAACAGCAGTGATAACATAGATATTTTAATGGGTTAATTGATTGAGGATGCTGTATTCACTATGCTTGATGAATTTGAAGAATTTTTGTAGCTTCTTTCTTGTGCACTGGATCCTTGACAACTATCAAATCTAAGTTCTTAGTTGCAGACTTTCGTGCTTAAGAAACAAGATTGGCATTCTTTTGCTGAATGCTATTTTTTTAATATTGTTGAGGCTTAACATCGATCGCTCTAAGTTAGGTGACTTACCCCTGAAAAGTCAACACTTGCTTCTTGCTAACTAGATTTTTCGATGATTATGGTTTTGCTTTCATAATTCTAAGGAGCTGCCTTATCATCTTTATACGAGAAGGGAGATGAAAGTTGAATGATCATCTTTGGTAGAAGCTGAATAGGGTCAACTTTAACTCTTAATCAATTTGTCGTACAAAATCAATAGTCTTTCAATCTCATGAGGGAGATTGCCCTCTTCTTCTTCTAGTGCATTGATGGATGTTGTTGCATTTGTAGACTTAGTATGCGAGGTTTGCTTTTCATCATAGAATTCAATGCTACCCTCGTTCATCATCCTTTGAACCATTGTGTAAAACTCTTTGCATGTTAGAAAAGTATGGCCACAAGTAGTAAGAAAGTCATAGAAATTTTTAATCATTCCCTCTATGTTCTTAATTGCATTAAGTAACTTAACTTGCACCAGGATTTGCCAAACTGAATTTATTGGTGTCTGAACTTCTTTTATGTTTTCCATAATCTTGTAGTTTTCTTCAATGATTATTTCCTTTAGGTTTAACTCAGTATGGGTTTGACATGAACTAGCATCAATGTTGGATTTTGATTGCTTACTAGCCTTTTTCTTTCCTTTCCCTTCGTCTTTACAGATACTTTTCCTTAATTCATTTTGCACGGCCTCATCCATCTTTCCATAGAGTATGACCACATCCATGAAGTTCTTCGGAAAGCTTCTCGCTACCTTTTCGTAATAAGAGGCTTGCAATGTGCTAGTGAATCTAACCATCATCTCTTTTTCTATTAGTAACGGATAAATATGGGTAGCCTTCTCCATCCATCTTGCAGCATAGTGCCTAAAACTTTCATTATCTCTTTTCTTCATGCCCATAAAAGACAGATAACTAGAGATCTGACCATTAGTGGGTCTTTCCTCATCAGTAACATTGATAGATGGATCATTATGTCCATCCCACTCCTCACTGAACTAGATTTTGGACTGATCCATTAGCCCTTAGACCATTTTCAAGAATGATGGACAATGTTGCAAGTCGTGTTCATGACCACAGTGGTAGCAAGATATATTAATGGTATTTCTTCTTTGACTTTTATTATCTGTTACTATTTCAATTTTCACGAAAGCCTGCCAGACCTTACTCATCAGGCTTTTAACTTCTGGCACACTTCTTTTGATTTGATAGCCTTTTGCATTGATTATCGCATTCACTCTTAGTTCGACGTGATTAAAGAATAGGTTGGCCCCCACGTTAGGTCCAGGACCTTACTCAATCTTGATGACTCTTTTTTTTAATAAACCCTACACCTTTCTTTTGAAAGAAATGCAATTTTCAATGGAATGGCCTTGCACTCCTGTGTGGTATTCATATAAGCATTCTTATCATACCATTTAGGGTACAGTGGTGATCTTAGGTTCGTGAATATGGGGCCACTAGTTTTCCTGCCAATAAGCGAGAATAGATCTCTTTATACGAGTAAGGGAGTGGTTCAAAGTACTCTCTTTCTAGGGACACTTGTTGGTTATTTGAAGCTTTCGCATTTTGCATACTGCAGGCTATGCATTTTGGGCCATACTTTGCATAGGATTTGGTGCAAAGCTCATTGTAAGAGCAAACATAGTGGCGTAGACTGGTTGTAGTGCTAATGAGCAAGGGTTAAGACCCATATTCAATATGTTTAGGAAGTATATAGGTTGTATTGGTTGTAGACTTTGATTAAACCTAGCGCGGTTTTCACCTACAACATTCACTTCCTTTTCCTTACCTTTGTTTTTTAATTTTTTAGATGCATCCTTGATAGATATCCTGCCACTCTTGATGGCGTTCTTAATCATTTCACCTGATATAACCATATCGGTAAAATTTTTCGTGGCGCTTCCTACTAGCTTTACATAGTAAGGAGCTCGTAGGGTGCCAATAAACATAATTGTCATTTCTTTTGCAGTTGGAGAGGTGAACTTGAGCGGCCTCTTTCCTCCATCTCTGAGCATATTATCTAAAACTCTTAAATGATTTCTTTTTCATGTTCATGAGAGAAAGACAATCTAGAACCCAATCAGACACATGCTTATACTATTCAAAGAATGTGCCCGCCAAGTCTACCCACGATTGAATTCTCGCAAGATCAAGTTTTATGTACCATCAGAGGGTTGCCCCAGTCAAGCTATCTTAAAAGCAATGTTTTAGCAGTTTCTCATTCTTTTCGTGTCCTGCCATTTTATGATAGTACATGAAAAAATGAGCAATAGGGTCAGTAGCCCCGTTGCATTTTTCAAAATTACGTACTTTAAACTTGGGTAGGATGACAAGGCTAGAAACTAGCTTTATTGACTTTGCGTCGATGATTCCAAATTTGTTACTTCTTTCCATAGCTCAAAGGCGTTTCTTTTATGAGTGATACTTGTCTCAGTCCTCATCTTTTTTCGAGGGCCTTTTTGTCTTTTTTTACTCTATGTGCTTATCGAGGTCTGGACTATAGGCCTTGATAGTGAAGAACCCATGCCTTCAAATCCTTGAATTAAGTAGGACACTATTGTAGGATTGATATAAATAAATGGCTGAGCGGGTAAGATGTTCATTGTCGAAAGGTGTTGCCCATGTAGTGCCCCTTCTCGAGCATTGGTGGCCTTAGTACCACCCTTTAAATTGATTTCAGTATGGGTTAGTTCTTTCCCTATCTCGACTGTACTCATTTGCCTTTTTTTTCCTTTAATGCATTAGACAATAATTTAGTTAGTGCAACGATATGTGCTTGAAATTCCTCATTCTTACAGATTGCCTACTCTTGAGATTCTCTATACATGAGTTTAAGTCTCTCAATGTGGGCTTCGCGATTATTTTCCATCATTTTTTGATGATTGTGAGTGTTGTACCAATGGCAAACTATAGATTCCATATTTTGGATTACCTTCACTTTAAATTGTTATTGGATTAGGCCTTTATGGTATGTTCATGCATATGTTTGATGCAATGAGGCTGAATAAATAAAAACCATAAATGGATTAGGTTAATTATATAAAAGCAAAAAGGACAATTGGGTAAAGGGACAGCTCTACCAATAGCATTTTTCACTAAAGCAATAAAATGTATTAATTACATGTGATCACATCTGCAAATGCCTAACACAGTTATATTGCTTGATTACATGGTCCAAGAAATACAACAACTCTCGCTCGTGGGCTCTAGTGGGCAAGATATCATGTGTCAAGGATCGAGCTACATCCATCATGTTCTCGGCCTCCAACTGAGCTGTCTAGATCTACTTTATGAGACAACGATGATTGCCTTGATGGTTTTGGCATGCATGATTAAACATTTGAAGCCATTCTTGCTTTCGCTATTTGGAGGCTCTCACTAGTGCATCAACTTGGTCTTGAGGAGCTTGAAGTGAACGTTCTAAATCATGGATTTGAGTGTTAGAAACCAATTTTTAGCCTAGTTTGCTCTCAAGTCTTGGACTCTAGCCTCTAATCGTTTATTCCTTCTTTGATAAGTTGATGTAAGAGCCTGGGCTTTAACAAGCTCTTCCCTGTTGGCCCTAGCAGTTTCTCTCTATTAGTGTAGTTCCTTCTCAAAAAAAGTAATTTCTACCCTCTACTCAATCAATGGCTTTCCAAGCTTTTGAGATTTGCTTACTTTGTTAAGGGCCATATAGTTTTTTTTAAGCTCTCAAGATCCTTCTTGAGGTGGTTTTTCTCCTTAACAGCCCTGCTTATCTCGCCATCCTTGAGGCAAAGATCCATTTCCAATTGACTATTTTCCTCTTTTAATCAAGTAATCTCTTTGGCAAAGGTCACCTTCTCTTACTCAAACTCTCGCTTGAGCAATTCAACCTTAAAGGGAAATTCATCAACTGGCTTTATGATGTCCCAATACCAGACAAGGGCACAACATCATTAATGCGATGAATCTTTCATTCATCATATCTTAGGGTTATATTACTCCCTCTCTAATATCTCTCTATGCACCAAGTTTGTTTCCATGCTTGAAAAGCTAGCTAAAGTTTTGACCTGTAGTTAGGCTTACCATAATCAAAACCCATAACTCTAAGTCTTGGATACAGGGGATGAATTGACGGCATTAGAATTATCAAAAAACTAAAAGAGAGGCATAGCTAGTACTTCCCCATAATCCTATAAGTGGTACATAGTTGTAATCTTCGCAATGGGGTATGATCATTTGTGGGAAAAACCAAGAAGCTTTACATGTTGCCTTCTCCCCCTTGAGGTTCTAAAATTTATAGACCTATTGCTTTTTAGATTCGTCTTGAAGCTATTCGTTCTTGAGTACCTTAATGATAGGGCTAAAGCTAGGTAAGAAGTACTGTGACCTCCTACTTTTTTTTAGGCTAAAGTGACTGACAAGCCAAATATGAATAAGCAGTGCATATTCGATGAAATGGCTCATTCTCATTTTCTCACAAAAATTAAGAGCTCGAATAATTTCGGCAAGGATGGCTAGTGCAGATTAATGTTGTAACAGAAGTGAAAAAAGACATCTACTTCCATAGCTTCAACATAGCCTAATGTCTTTGGGAATATAACCGGACCATATATTGCCAAAGCATATATATCTTGGATTTTTTAGATGTCACAGTACTTGCCATTGCTTTTCTTAAACTAGCCCATGAAATACATTCACTTTTCCCCTTTGTTTTGATATGATTCTCAATCCATGACTTTGTTGCCCTGAGGATTTAAGCTAATCATTTCTAGAAGGTTAGAGGATTCAACACTTTGTAGTATATCTTTCGACTTTTACCCTTTCAATGTTGAGTAATGTAGTGTATTCATCAACCGTGGGGACTAAGTCTTCATGATTAAAAGTGAAACACTGGTATGTTGGATTCCAAAACTGAAAGGCCACTTGCTATAAACTGACTTCCAAATGAACTTGAAGTAGAAAAGCAATATCTTTAATCTCTTAGTGAATGATCCCCTCTTAATACTATCCCAATTAGTCTATATGATCCTTAGATCTTGCCAATCACTTTGGCGATGTCTTATCTTGATCCTTTCATGTATTATTGAGGTAAACCTTAATTTTAAAACATCCTCGTCTTTATGCTATCAGCACTCTGACCATTTTCAGACTCCTTCAGAGGTTTTAACTCTGAAATGAATTATTGCTCCATGACAGATGCCCTTTGGTGAACATTGATCCATTAGAGCCAATTGTCCCATGATGACAGTAATTATGATGAAATGATGCATGGTGAAAAAAAAAAGCAAATAGAAAATGAGTTAGTAACCAATACAAAATAATAGGTAAAAGATAAAAAAACTAAAAGAATAGCAACAAAAGTGTATCACAAACTTTGCCCTGGGAATAGGCAATGCGATGGCTAAGGCAAACATGATGAATATAAAGGTTGAGGCATTAAATGGGCAGATACAGGCATGTCCATATTAAAATTGCCTTTTCACGAAGCAACATAGTACCTCACAATGACTAAGACTGATCGATTAAATGATGACGTTCGTTCATCGCCATTTATGCTAAGCCATTGTTAGGGTAGCATGATGGCTCATTTCGATCAGATATGACTATTTCAAGATGGCATTGCAAGTAATGGCATTCACTTGCACTAACCCACTTATAAAAGAGGATTTGCCATCGAACATACAACATATCCTAAAAGAATGATCATGAAAATAGAAAGACAAACATGGGTGACAACATTCACCCATCATCGCCTGCATAACTAATGGTATATATAAGTAAAGGTAAGAAATGTTTCCCCGAGTAGCCCTAATCTTCTAGTTAATCTAGCAATCTCTGATATGGCTTGACATGGTTTAGCACATAGGGTTCACTACATGGGTTTAAGTCGATGCTTATTTCAGTATTCGAATCATTCTTCCATTCAACAAGAACAAGCAAAGCACCTCGATCCTAGGCCTATCGTGGGTTTGGTAGAACAAGTTCTATCTGGTGGATGTATTTCCCTATACAAGTATAGAAGGGTATTCACGAGAGACATAGGTAGTTTACATCTCAAAAGGTCTTGCCATACCTATGTGGAGGGTTACTCATGAAGGTAGATGGCTCACTTCCTCCTAATAATTAGGATACTAAACACACCATGGTGTATGGTGGGAATCTAGTGCAAATGCAAGTGCATGGTGTGTGTCAAGGAAACAATTAAACCTTTTTGTTTCACTCCTATATTACTATATTTATTCGAACCAATATTTATTTGGGCACAAATAATCCCTAACAATCATAGGAAAAAAAACATAAACAACCGAGATTAGTAGGCAAAAATAAAAGAGAACTATATCTAAATAATCATGGAGACTAAAAAATTGAGAATAGAGTGAAAAATAGCTAGTTATAGGCCTAACTCTCTATAGTCCCTAGAAGAGTCGCCAACCTGTCGCCACGTGCCTGGCCTTTAAAACTTTAGACGACCTAAAGGGCATAGTGCACTCAACCTAAAAATAAATGATGGTTGGTTATGGTTGAGCCTTTGAGCTATCCCTTGATTAGGATTTGAAGTAGGCATGATAAGATGAAAGGGTAGGGACCATAAGACAAGTCACTTACCCAATCGAACTCGGATGGCCACCATAAAGTGGCCATAAACTTGGAGTCCCTATCGATCATTTTAGGCTAGGCAAGATCAGATGTCTATTGAAAACGATATCAGAAGTTACTAAACTCAAAGCACTAATTTCAAAGTCTATGAAGTCCAAAGATTCATTGGTTAGGCTCGAGAATTGGTTACATGCAAGGAAGGGCTGGCATCCCTACGACGCTCGAAATCGGTACCTACTAACTATATCTCACTTTGGTCTTAGTTAAATCAGTTCCATTTGGTCTCTATTTAGATATAATCCTCTTTAATGCATGATGTTTTGGAAAATGTAAATCCAGGGTTTTTTATTAAGAAAAATTAGATCACCTCTGCACTTCACAGATGTGAGGAACATATGGATTTTTTATGAAAACAATGTTTGGATTAGATTTTAAAAATTGGATGTTTCATATTAGGTGCTAGAGAGATACCAACACAAAACATCACCCTATAAATTTCGTTAGAAAATGAATTTTAAATATGAATGCACAATAATGCTACAAAAGAAACAAGTTAGTGAGGCAAAAAATAAGAAATATAATAATATCATAAACAAGCAATCAC
Organism: Adansonia gregorii; assembly: GCA_038382025.1. Classification (NCBI taxonomy): domain Eukaryota; kingdom Viridiplantae; phylum Streptophyta; class Magnoliopsida; order Malvales; family Malvaceae; genus Adansonia; species Adansonia gregorii. The sequence continues at coordinate 3,991 of JBBYHO010145986.1, read as the reverse complement.
AAACAAAAAGAACATAAAAAAGAGGGGTGACCAAAATATATCTCATAATTGCCTTCGATTATTGAAGAATAACCTAGATGACAATTTTAGAGACCAATCTTGATTCGGTGGTAGTTTGAAAAACAAAGACAATTTTTATCAAAATAGTTTAAGGCATCCGGAAGAGAGAAAATTTTAAGTTTTTGAGGTAAAGCGGGGTGGGAGTATCCCCTCAAAGAAGTGGTCTTGGAGTGTCCCGTAAAATAGAGTTATAAAATTAGTTAAGAATAAAAAATTTTTATCTTTTTTTTAAAGGGGCTGGGGTAACCTTTCAGAGTAATAGGGTTAGAGTATCCCCAAAGTTAGAAAAACATTTAGGAACAAGGAGAAAATTTAAACTTTGATTAAAAAAATAAGGTTAGAGTATTTTCTTTGAGTAACGGAGTTAGAGTTTATCCACTAGCCAAACTTTTAATGTGAAATCCTATTTTTCATATTTTAATCTTGATCCAAATCAAAAGAGGGTTGATGTTATTGAGGAGTCAACTGGGCATATTTTTGAGACATCTGAACGTCCTGATAAAAAGGGATTTGAAAATTAGGTTGAAAACAGGGGACAGCATCGTGTCATTTCTGTTTTCAAATTTTGTTAAGGTGCATCCGAAGATTTAAGAAGGTAAATGAGGTATCATTGGAAAGGTAACTCGATAAGGTTTAATATAAAAATATTCTAAAAATTCTAGAAAATCAGTTTCTAAGCAGAATTAATTTTCAAAGTTAGGTTCATCTTAGCTCTAATAGCATGTACATTTAAAAGGGCAAAATGGATTTTGATAAATCATTCTAAGCTCATTCGAGATCATTAGATCATAGATAATACCTTTCTGAAAAGGGAATTTTATGAACATTTTTGGGAAAAATATTTGAAAATTTTGTACAAATCATCCGATGGGCCGAATGGCCTAAAAAGAACGTTGCGCATTGGTCTAGGGATTTTGGACAGCAAAGGCTCAAAAAATCATAACTCCCTTGTCTGGGATGATCCAAGGATAATTAAGGCACCATTAGAAAGTAATTTGATGCCCTTTGAAGGAAAAATATTAGAAAAATCAAAGGAAATATTTTGTTGCTCGAAAATGATTTTTCAAGTTTAGACTATAGCGTTGCCAAAGCAAAAATACAGGGATTATTTGGTATTCTAGTTTTTTAAAGATAGACTTAGGCTTGGGATGTTTGAACGTCCATGACAGAAAGTAACGCGGGCTTCACAAGTTCATTCCACAATCACAGAGTAGTTTGGGATGATGGAAAAACTTGTTGACCATGTCACCAAAATGAACATGAAGCTTAAGATTAAGGTTTAATTCTAAAATGTATCTCCTTTTTTTGAAAAATAAACATATTGCACCATAAAATCCAGAGCTAAAATGTTGATTTACCCCTAAGATTGGGAGACCAATTTAATAGAAGCATTAGGTCTATGCTAATTTTCATTTATTCGAGGTAGCATGAACTTAACTAGGGGATTTTTCTAAAAATCAGTTTGTGAGAGACAAGTAAGCATTTTAATGGAGATATCATGAACAAAAACAGTAAATGCAAAGATAAACATGGATTAAACATGCAAACAAGCAAAAATGACATTTTGACATGAAAATGGGTGACATAGATGGAAACAGTGACGAATAGGGTGCATGGAGATTATATAAATACGTTTATACAAACGAGTAGATGTTGGAGTTATGAAGACAGCATTTTTACTTCATAAGCCTCCTTAAAACACAAAGAAAACATTTGAACATACTAAGACACATTAAGGTGACCATTTAAATATGAAATGAATATGTGAATATGGAAGGGACATGGCAAAAGATGCATGAACAAAGGCAATATGATGATGAAAATAAAGTATGGTGAGTTTATATATCCAACAACATCAATGTGTCAATGAGGTGATCAAGATCGTAAAACTGCCACAACCAAGGCAACAAAGAGGTATGAGAGTATTAGGGGGTCATGGCAACATGAAGGGCTCACTAAAATGAAATGGATGAACAAAATAGAAAATGCATAGAACAGGGTAAAAAATATATCATCAAAAGCTTGAACTTTCTTCCTTTTTTAAAGTAGTAACTTTAAGCTCAATCTTTTCCCTCTTTTTGCTATTATTTAGTAAAAAAAATGGTGAAAGAAAGAAGCTTTCTAATAATGTGGTTGCTAATAGGGTGTTTTGAGGATGAAAATGTGTAAAAGGTTGAGTCTTTGAAGGTGTTCTGGTGGTGGTTTTAGGGTGCTATGGGAATGGAGGTTGGTTAAGGATGAAAGGCAATAGAATAGTGTTTTGCTAAGTTTTTGAAGCTAAAGTGGCTAGAGGATTTATAGAGATGGATGAGGGGTTTTTTTAAGGATTGCTAAGAGCTTTTTTTGATAGTTGAGAGAGTTTTTTTTTTTTAGATAGCCGATTATGTTCTCCTTTTTTTTTTGTTCAGCCCCTCTTTTTAGAAAATAATGCAAATTGCATTTTTTTTCTTCTGCACAGGGGACACCTTTAGTTTCTATGCTTAGTTGACTTTCTTCTTATTAGTTTTGCCATACTGATCAAAGAGGTAGAAAGGCTAGATGTGGCAATTGGGTGGGTTCGGGATGAGTCATTTCGGGTTCAAGTTTTTTTGAGGCCGAGTTCAGGCCAATTTGGGTTTAGGCCAATTCGGGTTCGGGTCTATTCAGGTTCAGGCTAATTCAAGTTCTGGCCAATTCGGGTTCAGTTTCGGGTTTGGGTTCAAGTTTGAGTATATTTTACATCATTTTTTATTTTATGTTAAATGTAATCACATTTACATAATTTTGAATTCTAAGCCTAGGCACGAATTTGGCCCCGTCTAGCCTGAAAAATCTTAGTTCGGTTCTATGGGCCTATCCATGGCCTGAAAAAGTTTTGAATTCTAAGCTTAGGGCCGAATTTATCTTGGCTGGCCCATTTAAGTACAAATTATTGTTCATAATAGTAAAAGGTTATTTTTATATTAATATTTACATATTTTATAATTAACTTTAAATAAAATATATTATTTTATTTAAAAAATATTGTTTTAGGTTGAGTATACTTAAGACTTAAAATCTAAGACCTAGGCTTGATCGTGCCGGGCCCATTGTGTTATGCAGGCTATCTGGCCTATGGACAAGTCGTCTGGCTTATGGGCATGTATAGTTGCTAGTTTAATATGTGATTTTTTTTTTGATATGGTATTATCTATTATGGCTTTAATATTTTTTAATTTATTTTATTACTTTGTTATATTATTATCAGACTCTAATTATCATTACTTGAAATAATAATAATAATAATAATATTCAAAGAAGCATTTAAAATTTTACTACTAACATGCAAATTCTTAATATTTAATGAGTTTAACTAATTAAATTAAAAAAATGATAAATTGATGATATACTTTATTGACAATGCTTTCAAAGCTCATGATATGATTTATTTTTTTATAAATTATTATTTTATCATATATAGACCTATTCAAGGATCGAGCTATCCACTTGGCCCAATTGGGCTCGGGCTTGGGTTCTTATAATTTGGTTTTAAACTAGCCCAATCCGACTCGAAACAGTTATTTTAAATTAAAATAAAATATATTTGATTTGATTTTAATTATAAATTATAAATTATAAATATTAATAAAAAATTCTTTAATGTCATGAATAATAATTTTAGCTTGAATAGGCAGGTTTAGAGAAATTAAATAAGGGCTTTCGCTTGAGATTCTAAATAATTAAAGCCGCGACTAGCCTAACCCATAAGCAGGTTTAATCATATATAGAATATAAATTAAATTTTTAATATTTAATTAAATTATATAGAGTATTAATATTCAATATTTAATATTTGATTCATTTTTTATATGGTATTATCTATTGTGACTTTCATATTTTTTAATTTATTTTATTATTTTGTTATACAATTATCATATTCTAATTATCATTACTTGAAATAATAATAATAATA
>JBBYHO010145768.1:14138-39868 GCA_038382025.1 Adansonia gregorii | reverse complement strand
TAATATAATAATAAATTATATAATATAACATAATATATTATATACAATAAAATATAAAAATATTTTATATTAAATTTCAAAAAAACTAGTTAAAATAATAAAAATTAAAAAATATTTAATATTAAATCCAAATTATTTTTAAAAAAATTAATATAATATATATTATAAATAATATATATTATATAATGCTATATAAAATAATATATGATATTATAAAAATAACATAATAATATATTATATAATATACAATATATATTAAAATATCAAGAAATATTTTATATTAAAAAATAATACATTGTTTTAGTTTAATAATTTATTGGGGTATATTAGTAATGATTATATTATAAAAAATTTATATTTTTTAAGTTTATTAATATTTTTTTAATATTAGACATAAATATATTATATTAGTAAAAAATTAACTTTCTAATAATTTTTTTATTTTTATTAGTTAAAAAGAATTACTGCTAAAAATTATTGAAGCTACATATAAATCTTAGAATTTACATAAAGCATTATAGTGTGAATAATGTTTGTATGTAATACATGTTATGGGTTAAAGGTAATATTTGTATGTAATAAATTACATAAAAATATTATCAAGTTACATACAAAACTTACAAAGTTACATAAAAACTTTATTAAAAATTATGACCAGATAAACCGGTTACAGTGATTTTTATTTTCTTTTTTCTTTAATGGTTCAAATTATTTACTTTTTATCTAACAATTCTTATTGATCCAAGCATGAAAAACTCATTTTAAGGAGTGTATTGTAGAATTTTCCTCTTTATTTAGAAATTGATTATTTATTTCGTTCTTTCCTCTCACTTCTTTTCTTTATTCTTCGTATTTTTTTGGTCTGAAATTTTCTATGCTCTGTGTCACTACCTTACTGGATGACTTTTCTTTTCCAAGCTTATTTAAAATTATATTAATGAGGACAAAATGAAAGATTCTTGCCACTTCTAGAGTGATGACGGGGCATGATTCATTGAGGTTAGGAACAGTTTAATCTTAATCTATTTATTGCAAAATTATAGAAAACAAGTTTCGTCGTTTTTCATTATTAAGGATTTTTTTATGCTTAAAAATATTTATTGCATGAAGTGTTTGTTTACAATCATGTCAAAATATTGATTTGGATAGTTCTATGTTCTTTTTTAACCCCACTTTTAATTTATTCGTGTTTGGATGGCATAAATAGAGTTATGTTTGGATACATTTCTAGCTCGAAAGCCAATGATAGCAATGCATTAATCTTGCCTACAAAAAGCAGCAAGAAAAAGAAAGGGAAAGATCAGGTATCAACAGTGATTTTTTCTTTAGCCTTTGATTTTTATTTTGTTCGTATCTAGATTTGGTCAAATACTTGCAAGGGTCAAAGGGAAACAAAACCCCAAATAGAGTAAAGCTCGGATAAGAAAGTTGAAGAAGCTGGAGGTTCTTGTTCTTTGTCGATAGTTGATCCCAAACTTACTTTGCTTCTTTTGTAGTGGTAAGGAGATTACTTGTGCATTTGTTGGTGCAGGAGGAGAGAGATGATACTTTTGGTGTCAAAGACAAAGAGCATTGAGAAATTGGTGTAATTTCTTTCTGTTTCTAAATAATGTATTCACTTTTGTTTTGTTGAGAAAATTTTTTGATTGTTTAGCATTACTCTAACATTTAAGTTTTAGGAAATAGAAGATTCAAGAGGATGCAATATTCTTTGCTGTAGTCTGCAGAAGCTATTGTTCGGGTTTGCACTGTTTATTCTATTCCAAATTTTAATCATACAATATAATTATTATGCATACGTTAAGTTACTTTAAGTAGGCTGAAACAATGCGGTAAAAATGACAAACATCTAAAGGATGGAACAGCAATGATTTGTGCTCTTCTTCTGAGCCTGCACTTGAGTTGGAGGCAATAAAATCAAGGTTATTAGAAAAATCACATTGGGCAACCAATGATAATAGAGAGAGAAGTTGCAAGGCATGCATGTGACTTTTTGGTATCTTTCTCAAGACCCAGTTTTTGGTAAGGACCTAGGCTCAAGCAGCAGATTTTTGTTGATACCTAACCACCTATGGAGGATACCCTCAAGGACAACTGTGCACCTTTAGAAGAAGGCATTAAAACATATATTGCTAAGTTGTCAATGAAGGGAGAAAAAGCTTTATGGCAATGGCAAGTTGGATTTTAAAAGGTTTTTATATACCATTCGAAGGAAAAATTGCCCTAAAAGGACATTGTATATCCATTATATGTTGGTTAGGTAATTTACTTTAAAAATTTATTATTTACCAAGCTTTGTGCCTTTTGTATTTAATTGCTATATGGTCATATGTTAAAAGCATCTAAATTTTTAGATGTGATGAAAAAATTGAAAGCTTATGCAAGATGCCTTGCATCTTAAGAAAGGTCATTTCAATTAAATTTCGAACGTACTTTCCTCATATTTTATTGATGTTTGTCTTTTATTTTATGTTATTGGCTTAAATGCAAAGGTGTTTTGATAGGATTTGTCATACTCAACTTTGGTTTTCCCAATCGTAGTGCATGTCTCAAGGCCAGCTGAGATTGATAACAAAAGGAAGGATCTTCCAACAATCATGATGAGACAGGAAATAATGGAGGTTAAATATGTTATTATTTGCGGGACACTAGATGTGGTAACAGCTCTCAGGTTCCTCAAATGTGGTTGTTTAATGCATGATTTTGTCTACTTCTTGGGATCCAAAAACTAGTTTTTTGTTTAATATTTTTGGTTTTTGTCTAATCCTATTTGTGTTCCAATATGTTAGTTTGTTTATAAAGCTGGCTTGATTCGAACACTTTTTGAAGTGTCGTTGGTGTTACTTATGTTGTTGTTGCTCTTGCTGCTGCCAAGTGAGTTGCATTTGAAATTCATCTTCATTTTGGTCAAGAAGTTGGCTTTCAAGTTAGCCCAAACGTGTTGTTGGCTCTGTTGCATGGACTCGTTACTTTCGGCTGCCGTATCCATGTTGTCAAGATACAAATTTTAATCAACTGGACTTATAAGACGGGTATACACCTTGCTCCTATGTATATCTATATATCATTTTGTTTTATTTTTAAGGGCTGTATCATTATTACTTTTTTTTTTTTTTTGCATCTGGGGACTAGATTATTGAGATAAATCACTAACTCAACTTAATCCTAAATAATCATTACATACCGACTATTTTTTTTTGGAGTTGCCATCAATCTTTTTTGATTAGGTGAGATTTGTCTCATAGTGGAGTTTGTATTTCAAGGGTCAAGAAACCCTAGAAACCAACTCCGAGATCTACGTTCGTACCAAAGATTATATGAAAGGATCCAGGAGTTAGTTACAATCACAAATAAGGATCAGTCCCTCTCCTGATGCTTAGTAATCGATACTTTATTAATTACATGTTATCTTAAAATTTGATTTTTATTCAATTTTAATTTTTGGCATTTAATTATAATTCTCATATTTCAAAATTTCTTAAATCCTAAATTTATTACCCTATATGAGAAAATCGAGTTTTAGTATTTTTGCAAATTGAAATATCTTTTATACCCCACCAGAGAGCTGAAGGAATACGAAAGGTCAAAATATCTTTCACGCCACATCAGAGGACCGGAGGAATATGAATTTTTTTATTTTAACAATCAAAACATGTGATGTACCTCACTAGAGGACCAAATGTACACGAAAGGTTTTATTTTCAAAAAATTTGAAAAATTATGATTTTCATTTTGTTATTAAAATAATCCGTAGAACCCTTCACATATGCTGGGAGAAATTTTATGTACTATTTTAATTCAGAGACATTGCCTTAATTTTCAAAACTTCTGGTTTTATTAAAGATAATAACATTTGTCCTAAGACTTGGTTTCGACTACACATACGAACCTAGACTCAATGGACTTGAATATAGTTAATAACAACAAAATATACCTTAAAGTACCTTCAACATGAAAGTATCATAATAACTCTAAAAAACTTAGTTTTAAAGCAAAAGTACTATAATGTCTTTAGAGTATATCTTCAATATGAAAATATCTCAGTAACCCTAAAGGACTTAAGAATGATCATAAGATACTAGATTATCCCTAATGCACACCTTCACCATGAAGGAATCTTGGCAATTACCTAGGACTTAGTTTTAAGGTAAAATTACTAAAATACCGTTAGAGACAACATTCATGAGAAAGCATTTTAATAATCCTAAAGGACCTAAAAATGATAAGAAATGACAATTTTACTGTAAATGGGTAACTCAAATATTAAAGGTAACCTAAAATGCAAAAATCGTAACTAAATCCCTAAATTTTCTAAAATTACACTTTAGCTCCAAAATAGCTAAAAATACTAAAAATTCCTAAAATTTTCAAATACCCTAAATGGGTAATTTGATGTGGGAAAAAAACCATTTTGACCCTAAATACAAGATTTTCTTAATAGACTCTAAACTTTGTTAACTTTGTAATTTAGTGTTTGCATAAAATAAACTCACAATTAAACATAAAACACATCACAAAAAATCATGAAATCATGCTAAATTCACAAGAAACATTATGCCAAACACCTAGTACCTTAGAACAATTTTTCCAAAATTTTCAAATTAACCCTTAAACTTTTTAAAATTACAAAAAAAACCCTAAAGGCTAAAAAATCGTATTTCAATGTGTTAAAAAATATATTTCAACATGTTAAAATTGCAAGAAAGGCCTTAAAATAATTTTTTATTTTTACAATTTAATCTATATATTTTTATAATTACTAAATAGCCGAAACAATAAAAAAAAGTCATCAAATCACTTTGTTAGGTTCAACCAATGCTTGGGAACACCTATCCAAAGCGTTAAAATTTTGAGAAAATTATTTTTCGGTCCCCATGATTTCTAAAAATCACAAAATAATACAAATCATCATGAAAACAACAAATAAAATTAAAATCAAAGCCACCATAAGTTTCGGCCTCCACCAAAAAACATACCCATCAAAAAATTTTCAACATAACCATATATCTTAGTTCTACCAAGCTCAAATCAACATCACCATGCAAAGAAATCATGAAAATTAAACACAAAAATATGTTTTATCAACACATTAACATGAAAATGCCAAGGCAAACAGTAACAACATGAACATATAAATGACAAAATCAACATCATGTCAATATAAACATATCACATGAAGAAATTAAGTTATTGTTAAGAAAAATGAAACATAACAATTAAATCAAAGAGAATTATTCATAGCCATCATGCTCTGCCTTCAACATGGATCAAAATCCATGAGCTCAAGAATGGTTTTGGTTCACTAAAAGGAAGAAAATTGAATGAATTTCTACCTTAAAAATGTAAAAAATGGTAGAAAACTTGATTTTTCTTAAGTATTTTTGCCATTTTTATGCTTGAAAAACCATGAGCCATTACCTGAAGCATCCTTCCCCTATTCATAGGGGAATGGTTTCGACCAACGTGGGATAAAATCCCCTTGGCCAAAAATACTTATTTTTGTTATTTATTATTTTAATTTGTATTACATAATTAATATTTAATGCATAAGAAATATTTTTGTCTCTTTGTTATTAATTATCAAATATTAGTAAACAATCTAAAAGCAAGAGTCGTGTAGGCTAGGTTTAGGCTTAATGATAATTTTTATGATAATAAGCTTAATAAAAAACTTAAATCCTAATTAAATTAATTCTTGTCTAGTTAAATTATCAAATTTTGAAATTGTATATAATTATTCATGAATTTTTGAAAATGTAAGAAAAAATAAAATTTTAATTGCAAATTTTATTAAAAAAATGGAGTGAAATGACTAAATTGTAAGAAATTAATTGTTATAAATTCAAAAATAAATTCGATTACAAATTTAATCACTTGAGAAGCCCAATTAAACATTCATATAAAAATATGTAGCCCAAAAGAATTAAAATAATTTTTTAGAAAGAGAAAAAGTTAATTAAAAATTTCAAACTCGTAAAAAAATTATGCACAAAAATCCTTATGGATGAAAACTATATTTCATAAAATTGAATCAAAATTTCAAAAATCTATATCAAAGATATTTTATTAACATATGTGAAAATATATAAAACTTTAAACTCTGAAAAATTTAAAATTTACAATAAAAAAGTTCGTATTTTGGAGATAAGAAAATCTCAAAAAAACATTCAAATATTCATAAAGATGAGTTGAATTCAACATATTATTCAAAATATTAATTTATAAAATAATAAAGATGAAAATCTGAAATCCAAAACTAATTTTTACTAAAAAATTTTCACGAGCAAAATACTCACGATATTGTGCAAATCCCAAATATAAATACTTAAATTGACAATTTCACCCCTCATGGTATAAAATGTCAATAATAGTTTTTTCTTGGATATTTTGATTTTTCTTGATGAGTATCAACATAAATAAGATACAAATATCAATAAAAATATATAATGGTCGACTCTAAAATTGCACAAAAAATTTTAAAATTTTCCTAAAATGAAAAATTAGATTGTGATATTATCTGCAAAAATGAATTTCAAAATTTGATAAGAAAATATTTAAAAACCAATTTGTAGCTTTACTAAATTTGTAAGGCCGTTGTTTTTTATGGGCTTCAACCAATTAGCGTTTGCATGACTGTCAATCATGCTACTAACATGAAAGAAAACTTTGAATCACTAACATAAGTTATTGGCTTGTATTATTAACTATTATATGCTTAATCCAATCTGATTGGCTCTAAGGCATATACTAAGACTAATTGCTACTTGGATGATGCTTAGGCTAAGGTTTTTAATCCTCTTAAGGGCTTAAACATAAGCAAAATATTTCTTTTAATGTTATTGATTAATTTATTTAAAATGTTGTTATATCTAATATTCAAAGCTTAACGATCCCAAGTTTTAACTTACGCGATTTGTTTAAGTTAAAGGTTTGAAAACCTTTTAATTGGACAAACCTAAGGTAATATTCTTTTTAATGTTGCTTACTTTAATTCATTTAACATTGTATTTTATTTCTTGGACATTTTGTTAACTTTATTTCCATTATTGTTACTTATTATTTTATGTTCGTCTTGATATTTACCTTATTTTTATTATCATGTCTCATGTATTTTGCTTCTGCTGATATTGTGACAGCACTTCAAGTCTTAGTGGGAATAAGGTTTTCAAACCTAAATTTGTTCATGTTATTTTTCATAATTTTGCTTGAAAAATGAACTTTTGGGGTGTTTTTGGAGCTTTGGTCGAACGTAGCTATTGGAAGGGTTTTTTTCGTCCAAGCAGTTTTTGAAAGGATGTTTGGGTAGTTTTCCAAAGTCTAACATGTATTTTTAGGGGTCGAATCCTAGTTAATTATGTCAAACCGAGTCTATAAATATTATTTTTACACCAAAACTGCGTCTTTAGGGTTGTGTTAGCACCTTCACATTAGAATCGAACCTCTAGGGTCATTTTGGTTTTTTATGTTATTTTCGAACCTTTAGGGTTATATTAGCGCTTTCATACCTAAATCAAACTTGCAGGGTTATTTTAATATTTTTCACATAAATTCCTAGCCTTTAAAGGTTGTTTTTAACACTTCATATCAAACCCAAATACTTAGAGTTATTTTCATATTTTTATATTTAAACTTAGTCTTTTAGGGTTAGTTTTGTACTTTCATGTCAAGATCAACTCTTTGGGTTACTTTAATATTAAATACAAAAGTATGAAAAAATTTTAATATAAAAATTTGAAGGCTTAAATAAATGAAATAAATATAAAAATATTAGAAAATATATAGTGAATCATTCTTAATATAATAATTTTATGAACATATATGATTTTATATAAAATAATGAAAAATAAAAACAATCATGAGAGGAAGCATTAGAAATTGATTAAAAGAATAAAATGTGAAAATATTAAAAGAAAAAAATTTAAAAAAAAATTTGTATAAATTAATACGACTAATTGATTATAGTACAATACCAATAACATTAGTCTTGATCTCAATTTTTTCTAATCCCATATTCAGTTCATAACCTTAATTTCACACAATAAGATATCAAGACTTGTTTCCCAATTTTACAAACCTTGGAAGTTTATTTAGATAGTATTCCTACTTCTAAAATAAGGTAAAATGCTAAAAAAGGGGAAAGAACTTACGCTTTTTAATTTTTTTTTAAAGAAGCTTTTATCTTTTTATCTATCCAGTTAAACTTTAAACTATTACCTTTTTTTCCTATTAAGCTTTAGCGTATTATTTTTTTCTAATTAATTTCTTAGAATATTATTTTAGTTTAAGTAAACATATTTATCTCATATTGTAGTAATTTTTACGTAAAATAAAAATTTAATTAAACAAAAATAGTTCATTAAGAGTTCAATTAAATACAATAAAATAAAATTTTATTTAAAACTTAAAAAAAAAACTTTTCTTTAATATTTTAACCTATAATAGTTTTACTTTAATGTGACTGCAAAACTTACACACGTTTGGTTAAGGGACAGGCTATTCCATTCCCCTTTATTCAACCATGAATGGTAATTCCATTAGGGTTTTGGGTTTCAGTAAATTTAGCAGGTTTCGATGTTTGAAATGTGGTGGGAAGGAAGAGAAAATGGTGGGGAAAAAACATACTAGAAACTCATGCTCGGAACAACGATGACAGGAGGAGTTTTGGGTTTTTTTTTTTTTTTCCTTTTCACAGCCTTTAGGTGAATATTTGCGATATTAGGATATGATTTAGGAAAAAAATAATTGGGGAATTGGGAAGAGAAGACAAGCATCTTTTTCTGGTGAAAATTTGAAGTTATCAATCAATGGTAGCCGATTGCGTCAAACGACAGTTAGCATGGCCGCCGTCGTCAAAATTTGGGACATGATGCAATTTCGACGTTTTAGGTGTTTTCTGGGTTAAATTTGGATTTTTTATGAAGAGGGAATGGAGATTTGATACGAGCCAAACTGCAACTGAGGATTGAGAATGGAAAACGGAAAGAGAGAGAGTAAGATGAGTTAAGAGAAGAAACTGTAAAGGAGCTTAGGGAGAAAATTAGAGAAAGGGAAGTTTCTTTTAATACATTTTTCATATCTTCGGTTACACAACTTACTGAAACTATATAACCAACTTAAGTTGGTAATTACAATATTTGCCACTACAATGGCGGTTATACATTTTGACCCATAACAAAGATTCTTGAGAGAGGCAGAAAGGCTTTAAAGAGTGTGGGAAGGGGAAAAAAAAATGAAAGAATTTTATTTTGGATTTCATATATTTTGAAAAAATATTGAGTGATTATTGATTGCTATAAATATTGTAAAAAATACATAATATATATTATTTTTATATTTATTTTCGGTGAGTAATTTTTATTTTAGATAAAAATTTTGGATTTTATATATTTATTTTTTATATAACCTAATATTGTTTTTAACTATAATATATTAAAATTTTATTTTATAATATAATATATATTATTATTTGAATATTAATAAAATATGTTAAAATTTAAATTTAAATTTTATTATTTTAATTTAAATATTTTAAAAATATATTATTATGTATAATATGTTTAATTATTTTTTCATATTAATAAATTCTTATAAGTGATTAAAAATATTTTATAAATAAAATACTATTTATTCAATTCAAGGGTAAAATTAACATCTTCTATCTATTCTATAAATCTTCTTTAACATCATTTTGCCTAGGCAAATAATATATTAGTATTATTCATTAATTTCATTCAACCAAAAAAATGTTAAGGATAAATATTTGAAAGGCTAAATTGTTTCTTTATTTCATTAATTGTAGTATTTATACAATATTCAAAATAAAAAAAAATCTCCAAAAGATAAGGATAATAATTCAAAGCAAAATTTGAATGAAACAAAACAGAAAATTAAAACAGAATTAAAATTTAAATGAAAAAAAACATATAGGCATCATAAATAATCCAGATAAGAAGGAAAAGGCTGAATCAACTATTGGTGAGTTGAGGATTTTCGCTTATAACCCCCTCAAAGTTAGAGATTGTGTCAACAATCCTTAACTTGAGCAAATGCTTGTAAAATAGTTGACGTGGTAAAGCTTTGATGAGAGAGTCTGCTAACTGATCTGCAGCATGAATATGAGTAATAATAACTTGCATTCGTTGGACTTGATCATAGACGAAGTGAAAGTCCACAACAATGTGCTTCATGCGACTATGGAAAATCGAGTTCTAACATAGATAAGTTGCACTAGCATTATCACATAAAATTGTTGGTGGGCTAGGAAGTGGAACTTGAAGTTCACGCAAAATGTGCACAACCTAATTTATTTCTGATAGTGCAATTGCCACTGCTCTGTGTTCAGTTTCAGTTGAAAAATTAGCTACCATTCTTTGTTTTTTTTTTTTTTTGAAGAGCAGCTAATAGGATGTTGCCCAAAATATAGAATGTAACTCGACGTGGAAGTCCTGTCATTTATATCACCTGCCCAATATGCATCTGCATACATGCACGAATCTGATGAAGGGTTACGAATGATTTTTAGCCATATGACATAGTTTTCTTTAAGTACCGTAGAATTTGTTTTGCAGCTTGCCAATGAGTATGAGTAGGAGCATACATAAACTGAGAAAACTTGTTGACAGAGAAGCTAATGTCTAGTCTAGTAAACGATAAATATTGTAATTTGCTAATGATTTTGCGATATTCAGTAGCATCGATAGACAATGTTCCATCATTAAGTGAAAGAGGGAAACTAGAGCTCATGGGAGTCAACACACCTTTGCTTTCATGCATATTGCTTTCCTGAAAAGTCTCCATGATGTATTTGGATTATGAGAGGATGATGCCATCATTACTGTTTAACACTTCGATGCCCAGAAAGTAATGAAGATGACCAAGATCTTTAAGACAAAATCGGTTAGCTAAATTGGCAATTACTTGATTAATATCTATGAGGCTGTTCCCCGTAATTATGATGTCATCCACATAAACCAAAACATATAAAAGAATACCTAGTTTGTGAAGGATGAAGAGCGATGTGTTGATAGGGATTTTTGAAAGCCAATACCAACTAGAAATTGCTTGAGCTCATTATACCATGCTATGGGTACTTGCTTGATACCATATATAGCTTTCTTGAGTCGACAGACATGGTTTGGTAGATCAAGATGCTCAAAGTTGGGCGGTTGGCGTATATAGACCTCTTTCTCCAAAAGCTCTTGTAGAAAGGCGTTATTGATATCTAGTTGACGCATAACCCAATTATTTTGAATAGCTAGAGCCAACACCAAACGAACTGTGACAGGTTGAATAACAGGACTAAAGGTAGAGTGGAAATTAAAGCCTGGTCTTTGTGTAAAAGTTTTGGCACTAAGGCATGCTTTGTAGCGGTTTATTATCCCATATGTTTCTTTATGCGAAAGAACTATTTACAATCAACTACGTTCTTTAAAAGGTTGTGCTAGATTAATTTCCATGTCTAATTGGTCAATAGTGCATCAAACTCAGATTGCATAGCTTGTCTATACTATGCATGTTTTTGAGCCTGCTTGTATATGGATGGTGCAAAGGTAAAGGACGGAATAACCAAGTAGTCAAATATTTTTTTTTGGTCTATGAATGTTATTTTGTGATCTAGTGGTCATTGTAAACACCTCATTGTATCCGGACCAATTTTTAGCATCTTAGGAGTTAGGTAAAAGATAACAAAACTAAAAAAAATAACAATAAAGCTAGTCAACCGACGAAAAAGTTTTTTTTTTTAAAGAAGCTCTAAAATTCCTATTGATCGTTTTGAAGAAAAATAAAAAAAGAGGCATCAAAGGGTGTCATCAGAGTCGTTCAGGTGAGTACGCAAGCCAATTTTCCTCTATTTATGACTAAGATAAGATTACTTGAGGAACCTAAGGTGTGTGCAGGTCATATGGGTGCTTAAACACTATCACAATGCGTTCATGTTACCAAAATTTTGAATTTCCATGTATAGTATCGATACAATAGGGTTTGGTATCGATACCCAAGGTGTAGTATCCATACATGCCATGTTTGTATCGATACAAACCTCGACAGTAGCTAAAGTTATGATTTTTGGCAAAATGTATCGATACACAAGGATGAGTATCGATACAAATCCATGGAGTATCGATACTAGCCTTTAAGTCTCAAGACTGGAAACATTTTTTGCTCTTAGTATCGATATATTACTCATTGTATCGATATTTAGGAGTGAAATATACCTTATGTATCGATACTACATGTTCTGTATCGATACACCAAGGCATTTTTGCCTAGTTCAAGCCATTTTTCAGCCTTTAAAAACCCGATTTAAACATTTTTTTTTGCACTAAGGAACTATCATATGACATTGCAAGCCTCAACTATGGGTTCATTAACGGATTCTAACAAAATTTTGGAGTCCAAACAATTAATGACAAAGTTCACTTTCATAAAATATATGGGTGTAAGAGGATAGCAGGAATATCTCCAGCTTACAGGCTTCCACAACCTTTCTGCCTCCTTGCTAAGCATGGCAGAACCAATAAGAAGGGAGTCAACTGAGCATGGTAACTGGAGATATGCCCTGGTGTTAAAGAAAAAATAAAAAATGCCCTTTGCATTATCTTTTAAAAGAAGGGGCTGAACCAAGAAAAAGAACCAGCTATCTCAAAAGGAAAAAACTCTCTCAACTATCAAAAAAAGCTCTCCAACAATCCCAGAAAACTCTTTACCCATCCCTACAAATCCTCCAACAACTCCAGCTTCAAAAGCTCACCAAAACACTGTTCCATTGCCTTCCACCCTCAACCAATTTCCATTCCCGTAGCTCCCTAAAACCACCACCAGAACACCTTCAAAAACTCAACCTTTCACATATTTTCATCCTAAAAACACCCCATCAGCCACCACATTACTAGAAAGCTTATTCCTTTCACCCTTTTCTTGGTAAACAATAGCAAAAAGAGGGGAAGGAACTAAGCTTAAAGTTGCTGCTTTAAAGAAAGAAGAAATTTTAAGCCTTGGCTGGTATATCTTTTACCTTGTCCCATGTATCTTTTGTTTTGAGCATACACTTCAACTTAGTAAACCTTTTTTATGCTTTCATGGTCACCTTAGGACTCCTATGCTTTTTTTGTGGCTTTGGTTGTGGTAGTTTAGAGTCTTGATGTTTTTCTTAGTGCTTTCATGTTGTTTGGTTAACTCTAAACATGCTCTTTTACATTTTCATCACCATAACAGCCTCTGTCCATGCACTTCTTTCCATGTTCCTTCCATAATCATGTCTTCATCTTATGTTTAAAATATGCATCTTAACATGACATAAGTATGCTCATGCATTTTCTAGAAGCTTGATAGGCTCCATGAAATAAAAATGCCTTTTTTAGCAAACTCTTACCCACCCTGAATATGTTCATGCATCTATCTATCATCTCATGCATTTGTTTATCATCTTCTCTATGAAAAATGTCATCTTTGCTTGTGCATATATGTCCTCCATATTCTGCATCATTTTGTGATGCTTTGCTTGTGTTGAGATGCATGCTTGAGTGCTAGAAAACTCGATTTCAAAAATATCCCTAAGTTAAGCACATGTTATCTCCCATACATGGAGAATAACAGGGGCTTAAGATTTTTATGAAGTTCGTTTCCTAACCTTGGGGGCAAAACAAGCATTCAGTTCTAGATTCATGGAAGAATAAGTGTAAGAGTGCTGTCTTTTCAAAAATGAAATGAAGCCTTTTAGTTGAAAAATGTAAACCCTTGGTCCTTAGCCAACCACCTTCATAGTGGCATAGTCAACGGGTTATTCTTTCATCCCAAACTACTTCAGGATTATGGAATAAACTTGTGACACCTATGTCAACCTCTCATCATTGTTACGGATGTTCAAACATCCATGGCCTGAGCTCAAGTCAAAGAAAAACCAAAATACCGAACACCTCCCCTATTTTATTCTGGCAGTGTAGTGGCCTGGTCTTGAAAATTTATTTAAAAAATAAAAAATGATTTATTTGGACTATGTTGGTATTTTTCCCTTGAAGAGTTTTGAATTACCTTTCCAACGATTACTTATTTACCTTCAGACCATCTCGGATGAAATAGTTATAATTTTTCAAATTTTTGTTGTCTAGAACCCCTAGATCTAGCAAACAATTTACTATTTGGGCTGTTTCGACCCATCAAAAAACATTTTTGAATCCTTAAAATATTTTTCCAATGGAGTTCATGGAATTCTCTTTTCGAATAGGTATTATTCACATTTAAACAATTTCGGATGAATCCAAAATGATTTTTCAAAGTCTATCATACCTTTACCCCGTATATGCCTCTAGTGTCGAGACATGTTGAAATTCAAAAATTATTTCCACCTAGAAAATGATTTTCTAGGTTTTTTGAAATATTTTTACATTAATTCTAATTGAGTTACCTTTCCAATGGTACCTCTTTTACCCCCTGGGACCTTCGGATAAGCTCAAAATAAATTCAAAAAAAGAAATGACATGATGCTATCCTTTATTTCTAACTTGATTTTCGAAATGTTTTTGTTGAGGCATTCGAATGCCTTATGATCTACTCGGCTCATCCTCTTAACCTAGGCTCTTTAGACTTGGACCAAGGCTAAACAAAAAAAGGAATATTTTAGCCAAACCTTCAGCTTCTAATTTTTTTAAAATTCCCTATTTTCAAAAATATGAGAAATTTCTCTTAACGTCGAAGATTTTTATCTTCGGGGATACTCTAGCCCCACTTCTCTGAGGGGATACTCCAACCCCACTTTTACCTCAAAATGAAATTAAATTTTCTTTTTCAAGGATACTCTAACCCTACTTCTCTGAAGGGATACTCCAACCCCCCTTTTACTTCAAAATGACATCAAGTTTTCACCTTTGGGGATACTCCAACCTCACTCTTCTGAGGAGATACTCTAACCCTATTTTTACCTTAAAATGACATCAAGTTTTCACCTTTAGGGATACTCTAACCTCATTTTTCTAAGGGAATACTCTAACCCTGCTCTCCACATTCCTTTTAAAATCAAAACTTTTTTTTGAGACATCCCCGAGTCATCAAAACCTTTTTTTCTCCTTAAATTTCCACTGAATCCGACTAAGTCTCAACATCGTCATCTTGGTTATTCATTAATAGTCGAAGATAATTATGAGAAACATTTTGATTGTCCCTATTTTTCATGTATTTTGTGTGGATTTATTTATTATTTTATTTTCCACTTTACTAATATATTTCCTTTTGTAGGGACCTCGAGCACTCATGCTTTAAAAATCATTTTCAAAATCACAAAATGATATCTCATGTTGGTATCTCTCCAATGCTAGACATGAAATATTTGATCTTTTTAAAACCCATCCAGAGATCATTTTCACCAAAAACCTCTATGTTTCTCACCTTTTCAAGGCACATAGGTGATAAAATTTTCATTAAAACTAATACTTGTATCTTTACAAAATTTCATGCATTAAAGGAAATTATAGTTAAATAATGATAAAAATGAAACCAAGGAAACCGAGATTTAAGTAAGATATAATTAGATGGTACCAATTTTAGGGCATTGTGGGGGTGCTAATCCTTCCCCACACGTAACCAACTCTTGAACCCAAAACAATAAATCTCTGGTATTATTTTTAATAGCCATCCAGTCATACTTAACTTAAAATGATCGGTGGTGACTCCAAATTTATGTCTACTTCATGGTGGGCATCCAAGACTAGTTGGATAAGTGATTAGTTCAACAGCCTTTTAGTCCTTCATGTCAAACATTATTATATTTTTTAAGTCGAATGCGCTTTGGCCCTTCGGATCTTCCGAAATTCGTAAAGGCCAAGCACATGGAACATCGACAGTCATCCTAGTGGGTGGATTTGCAGGTATAAGCGAAGGTTGACATTGAGACGAAGTGGGTGGTGAACTGGTCATGGTCGAGCAAGGAATGGTGTCGAAAGGACTTGGTTTGTATTGTGTTGTTGGGAGATTAACCAGTGGCATGGTGGTTGGAGCCGTAACTGAGATTCTGACAAATTGAGAAGGATAGGAGGATGGCAAGGATTCTGCGTTAGACATCGATGGCTCTGCTGTTGTGTGACATGATGGAGATATAGTAGTACTAGTTTACTGTGTAGATGGAGGTTTTGAAGAAGGAAAAAGCATTAGTATAGGAATTGGTTGAGGTATATCATAAGAAATATGAGTTTTAGATTTTGAATGGGGTGAGCTGGAAATTTAAATTAGGATATTATCCCAAGAATTATTTAAAAATGTATTTTTAATTTTGAAAAAAATATTTTAGAAAAGAAACTGATTTTCATAAAAGGCTACATGATGTGAAACATATAATTTTTTTGAAATTTGGTCAAAATACTGATGGCTAAGGTAGGTTGAGAAGAAACCAAGGTAAATACAAGTTTTTGATCTTGGTTCCACTTTATTTGATGTGTCCGGTTTAAGCCTTGGGTAACAAAGACAAGCAAAAAAAATTTTAAAGAATCATATTTTGGAACATCTCCAAATAGAAGTTGGTATGGTGATTTGTTTTTCAAGTTTTAAGATGGAAGTCTATTTATTAAATAAGTGGCATGACGACAAGCAAAAGACCAAAAACTGAAGGGTAAACATGCTTGGTGTAGTAAAGTTTTGGCTGTTTTAATTATTTGACGATGTCTTCATTCAGCTATGGCTACTGTCTGAAAAGTGTAAGCTAGTGAGATAAGATGTTCAATTCCATGAGAGTTAAGATATTCCTTGAGACCCTCAAACTCACCACCACCATCAGTGTAGAAAGAAACAATTTTGGTGTCAAAATATTTTTCCACCAAAGGATGAAATTTTGAAAATATTGTATGTACTTCACTTTTATTTTTAAGTGTATAAAGCCAAATGTATTTTGTGTACTGATCAACGAAGATAAAATAATATAATTTTTTGTTAATAGATAAAGTTGGGGATAGTCCCCACAAGTCACTGAAAACAATTTTTAAAGGCTTAGTGCTGAGCAAAGTATTTTGAAAAAACAGATGCCTGTGACTTTTATTGCAAGCACAGGAATTACATAAAGTAAATTGATCCGAAGTAGAATAAGGTAAAGAAAAATTATTCAAAACAATTTTAAAAACTCTGGGATAGGGATGACCTAAGCGACGATGCCATAGGAACATGGGAAGTTGGGTGACCACTAGATGAGATTGGGGAAGAAGGTGTGAGGAATTTTATCCACAAAGCTATTCGTACAGTCCATCTTTATATCGGCCATACACTAGTAGAGCTCTCGCAGTCAGACCTTTCACAAAAAATTTAGTAGGAAAGAATTCAACAGATGTAAGATTATCATGGCAGAATTTGGAAATGGAAATTAAATTTCCTTTTATAGGAAGGGCACACAAAGTATGAAAAAAGTTAAAACTTCAGTTTGATGCACATAATTGAGTTGCACCAATATGTGTGACGGGAATCATATTACCATCTCCCACGGCAATTTCTTCAGTCCCATGATAATCTTGAAGGCCTTATGATTTTGTAATAACATGATGAGAAGCACTAGAGTCTAAGATCCATGGAGTGGACATGCTGTCAGATATTGAAATGAAATTAGCTTTAGCTTGAAGATGATTATGAGATCTAGATCAACATACCCTTGTAGTGTGGCCAATTTTGTCATATAATTGACATTGGATATAGACTTGCTATGTTTGATTCGATGGTGAGCGCCATTGGGATTGTTGAAAGGAATTATACAATTGTTTTAACTTTTCAAATTTTGTTGCTGCCAAGATGAGGGTTGGTTCCATCGTTGATTATTTGTGGGACCCAATATGGTTTTGTTTATTCATTGGACTATAGCTGTAGTTATTTTTGAAAAAGATTTCTTCAGCTCTTCATGCTTGAAGAAGAGTTCATGATCTAGAAGCTTGTTATAAAGCTCCTCATAAGTGAGCAGAGAGTCCCTAGCACAGATTGCTGCTAATATTGCTTGAAATTTAGGACTAAGACCACCAAGGATTTTCACAATAAGTTCTTCATTTATAATCAGGGCACCAACAATGGCCAGTTCATAGGCAACCAAACAGATTTCTCTAAGGTAGTCTGCTATTGGCTTTATGTCTTTGGTAATCCTGTTGAGATAATCACGGAGGCTAAAGATATGTGTTTGTGACTTGTTAGCAAATGCTACGTGAAGTGAATCCCATTTGGGGCAGCAGCAACTGTTAGGGTAATTATCGGATCAACCGAGGCTAAGAGAGCATTTTGGATCAATTTGTCTCGGCAAAACCAAAAGCTGTATTTTTGTGTTTGCTATTTGTTGATTGTTTTCAATAAGTGTTTTCATGGTGCCGGTTTAGATCCATCAAGATGGCCATATAGATCATGATTATACATGAGCATTTCAAACTGAGCCTTCCATGTTATGAAATTGGAGCTGCCAAGAAGTTTGATCTATAGCTGTGAAGTAGGGCTGAATTGAATTAGATGGCTATTTGTTGGAATAGTGGTGACATTTGGGTTGGAGATGATTCGTTGGTGGTGGTTGTAGACCATATTAACTGATAAAACAAGGAAGAGGGCTTGCTGGGATTTTGAAAAAAAATTGGAGTAGGGCAATTAAAATTTGCAGGATCAAAACTCGTTTGAGTTTAAAAATTGCTCGGATACCATGTTAAGGATAAATATTTGAAAGGATGAACCGTTTCTTTATTTCATTAACACTAGTATTTATTCAAGATTCAAAATAAAAAAAAATCTCCAAAAGATGAGGATAATAATTCAAAGCAAAATTTGAATGAAACAAAACAGAAAATTTAAACAAAATTAAAATTTAAATGAAAAAAAAACATATAAGCATAACAAATAACGCAGATAAGAAGGAAAAAGTCGAATCAATTATTGGTGAGTTGAGGTTTTTCGCTTATACAAACTACTTAATGAGTGAATTAAATGCAAACTTATTACGTTGACTCAACCTTGGCATACATAAAAGTACAAATATGAAGAATATTTTAGATTACGAAATTGATCATTATTATTTACTAAATTTCTAAATTATCATTTTAATTTTATTATTAAAAAGATTTATCTAATTAATTATAAATTTTAATTTTAATCTCAAAGACTTTTTTTTAAAATAAATTTATTGGATAATAAATAAAAAATAGTTAAAGTTTACATTAAATTGATTTATTTTCTCATTTTTAATTTTTATTAATCTTAAAGGTGAAAATTTATTAGATAAGTAAAAAATATTTGAATTTAGATTAAATTTCTTTATATTTTTATTTTTAATTTATATTAAAATAATAAATTATATATTAATTTGATATAATTTGGGCATGGAATAAAACTTTATATGTTAACAAAAATTTTGTTATAAACACTATATCAATATTATATGTAAAGTCTCTAACTGAGTTTAGTGTCACTGAGTCAAATAACCAATTCAGATGCAAAATGATTAAAAAATGAAAATAAATTTATGGATATAAAATAAAATTTAGCATGTTTAAGTCTTTTGATCTTAAAAAAAAAATCTAAAAAAACTAGTTTTTAATATATCTTTTAATTCTAAAAAAATAATATCTCACTTGAACAAACTATTATTGGAATTCGAATGATGCTTAAAAAAATAAAAATAATAAATTTAATGATAATTATTAAATTAGGCAATGAAAAAAATTTATTTAAAACAATATTGGATGATGAGCCACATCATGGTTGGGCTAAGGTAGCAGGCCCAAAAAAGGAAGAGTTCGAGTATACGACCCAATCACATGATCAAGGGCTAAAAGAGTCAAATTGTTATATCATATGCTCAATAAGGAAGACTATTGAAGATCCTAAAAGTCTTCTTGAGCAAAAAAGTCAACAACATCTAAATTAGGAAAGTTTTGGTGTGCATATTATTACTTAATCTCCAATGATTTCAGTTTTTTTAGGAAGGTTTTAATTCCTTAGCTTGCAAGGAAATTAATTCGATTGACTGTTTTATTTTTTTTTGTGAGCAACAAATACCTTAATTAATTATTTAGAATTTAGTTTCCTTTTCTTGTAAAGCCATTTGGCCAAATCCTCTACTATAAATAGGGGACCTTATATATGTTTTTGATGCATTCAAAGTTGATCAATAAAGTAGTTGATTATTTTTAGGTCTTTTCTCTTATCCAAGTCTTCTTGGTGGCGAGTTTGTGAGACTTATCATTTAGGTTTCTCATCGCTAAAAGTAGCATCCAACCCTTGTATTGATTGTGGTGAGGATTCTTATCAATCAATCAAGGTTTATTCCTTCCATCCTTCCAACTTTCAGATCTTAGATTTTATTTTGTTCTATTTTTTTTTGAACCATGAGAGGCATATTTCCAATGAGTTTTATTCTTATAAGGCTTATCATTATTGGCATTAAAACCATTTTACGTTTTAAAGTGATAAACACCATGTTAAAAGGTAGTGCGACCCATACACCACTAAATCTGAGATTGCAGCAAGGAATGAGTTTTGAACAAGCTTGTCTCATAGCCCTTGAACGCAATAATGAAGAGCTTTATACATGTATGCATCAACTTATGCGTATCGTGGAGAGATTGGTTGCGAATCAGCCATAATGCAATCAGCTGCAATGAAGATGGATTGATTATGATGAGGATGATAACTATGATGATTCGGGCATAGAAGAGGAACATGAAGAAGCATCAAGGCAACGTTGGTAGCTA
Organism: Adansonia gregorii; assembly: GCA_038382025.1. Lineage (NCBI taxonomy): Eukaryota > Viridiplantae > Streptophyta > Magnoliopsida > Malvales > Malvaceae > Adansonia > Adansonia gregorii. The sequence continues at coordinate 19,184 of JBBYHO010145768.1, read as the reverse complement.
AGAACCTCTGACAATATCAAGATAAAAATTCCACCTTTTTATGGAATAAGCTCTCCCGAAGAGTACTTAGAGTGGGTACAACGTGTTGAAAAAGTCTTTAAGTGCTAAGAATACATCAAGGCTAAAAAGGTAAAATCGAATTTAAAGGCTGAAAGAAGGTGTGAAGAAGAAAATCCAATCTTACCATGGGGGCTTATGAAAAGGCTCATGGAAAAGAGGTTTGTACCTCAATACCATAAGCAAGAGTTATTCCTTAAGTTGCAAACTTTGCAATAAGAAGCCTATTGTGTTAAGGATTATGTGAAAGAGTTTGAGATGTTAATGATCAGTGTAATTTGCAAGAGGCTCAAGAACAAACCATTGCAAGATTCATTAGTGGGTTATATAAGGAGATTGTAGATTTGGTGGAGTTATAACCATATGCCATATTAGATGATATGATTACGTTGGCTGTGAAAATTAAAAGACAACCTAAGAGAGGCTTGTCTAAGGTAAGTAAACCTTACACCTCATCTTCCTCTTCATCTTATTTCTCTAAAATAAAAACAAAACCTCAAGAAAAAAAAGATCCTACTAAAGTGAACGTGGTTAAAAATGGGGAAAAAGTGAAAAATTACCAACCTTAAATAAGAAGCCATCACATCAAGTGTTTTAAGTGCCTTGAGCTTGGACATATAGCTTTTCAATGTTCTAACAAGAAGGTAATGATTGTTCATGACTTAATTGAAGAATTTATTAGTAAAGATGAATTAGATCCGAAAGTAGAAGTGAAAAAAGAGAAAATCGTACCTCATGAAGAAGAAGAATTACTTGTTATTCCCCACAATCTGGCCATACAATCAAAAAGAGAAGAGGAACAGTGAGAGAATATCTTTTACAGCTGTTGCAACATTAATGGTAAGGTATGTGGTTTAATCCTTGATGAAGGGAGATGTAGCCTCTACTACATTAGTTAATAAATTAAACCTCATTACTACTAAGCATCCATGTCCTTATCATTTGCAATGGCTAAATAACAAGGGAGACTTCATGATTACAAAACAAGTGAAGGTGCCATTTACCATAGGGAGGTAGAAGGATGAAGTAACGTGTGATGTGGTACCAATGAATGCTAGCCATGCATTTCTTGGAAGACCTTAGCAGTTTGATCGAGACATTGTGCATCATGGGCATGCAAACACCTATTCTATTTCTAAGGATGGTAAACGTGTGCTATTGACACCTCTCAGTCCTTCTCGGGTAATGCAAAACTAGTTATCGATCTCAAACGTAATGAAGGATAGCTTATTTCCAACAAAGGGAGGTAAAAAATACTCTAATATCCAATGAGATTATTTAGTTGTTGATAGTTAAGGAGATTTTAGGGGAAGATGGAGATTTCAGGGGAAGATGGAGCTGTCCATCCAAAATTGGATAAGATATTAAAGGAATTTTTGAATGTTTTCCCGCAAGAACTTTCAAAGAAGTTACCACCAATTCATGGAATAAAGCATCAGATTGATCTCATACTTGGTTTAACTTTGCCCAATAGACTAGTACATCGATGCAACCTGGAATAAGCTAAAGAGTTCCAACGATAAGTAATAGAGTTGATGGAGAAGGGCTTTGTTAAAGAGTCTATGAGTTTATGTTCAGTACTAGCTTTTTTGGTGCCCAAGAAGGATGGATTAATGCGTGTGTGCGTAGATAGATGAGCTATTAACAAGATTACAGTCAATATTGTTATCCTATTCCACGGCTTGATGACATGTTGAATAAGTTTCATGGCTTCTCTATCTTTTCGAAGATTAATCTCAAGAGTAAATACCATCAAATTCAAATGAAGAATGTGATGAATGGAAAACAGCCTTCAATACTAAGTTTGGGTTGTATGAATGGACAGTCATGCCCTTTGGCTTGTCCAATGCTCTTAGTATATGCATGAGGTTAATGAATCATGTTTTATGAAAATTCATTGGTCATTTTGTTGTTATTTGTTTTGATGACATACTTATCTATAGCAAGAGCTTTGATTAACATATAAAGCATCTTACAAAGGTGTTTGAAGTGCTCAGAGAAGATAAGCTATTTGCCAACCTCAAGAAATTCACCTTTTGCAAGGATCGTCTAGTTTTTCTTGGCTATGTCGTTTCCCAAAATTGAGTGGAGGTTGATGAAGAGAAGGTTAAAGCTATCAAGGAGTAGCCAATTCCCATTAATATACAGTTGAAGTCCAAAGTTTTCATGGTTTGGTATCCTTTTATAAACATTTTGTAACAAATTTCAACACCATTGTAGCTCCTTTGATTGAGTGCATGAAGAAGGAAGCAGAGTTTAAGTGGACTGAAGCAGCGCAATGAAGTTTTGACTTGATTAAGGAGAAGTTAAGTTTGGGTCCCATACTAGCATTACTGGATTTTTTTAAGACCTTTGAAGTGGAGTGTGATGCATCAGGAATTGGGATTGGAGTTGTTCTTAAGCAAGATAGGTGTCCAATTGCTTATTTTAGTGAGAAGTTCAGTGGTTCTCATCTTAACTATTTAACCTATCATAAAGAGTTTTATTCCCTAATTCGGACATTGGAAACTTGGCAACACTACTTATTGCCTAAGAAGTTCATGATTCATATAGATCATGAGTCATTAAAACCTTTGAAGGGACAAAACAAGCTGAATAGGAGATGTGCCAAGTATATGAGTTCTTAAAGATGTTTCCCTATATAATTAAGTACAGGAAAAGGAATGTAAACATTGTAGCTGATGCACTTTTACGAAGGTATGCATTAATCTTTATGCTTAAGACAAGATTAATGGGGTTTAATTTAATGATAAAGTTGTATAAAGAAGACCCATACTTTGAAAAGATCTATAAAAAATACGAAAAAAGAGCAAAAGAGGGTTATTTTTGGCATGAAGGATTTCTCTTCAAGTCTAGCCAATTATGCATTTTTTTTGTTCAATTTAAGAACTTTTGGTGTGTGAAACTCATAGTAGAGGTCTTGCTAGACACTTTGGTCAAAAGAAGACATTTGAAGCGTTGAAAGCGCACTCCATCTGCTAGCAATGAATATATATGTTCATAGAATTGTAGAAAAATGTGTCAGGTGCAAAAAGGCAAAAAGCAAAGAGATGTCACAAGGGTTATACATGCCTTTGCCTGCACTTGAACATCCTTGGGAACATTTAAGCATGGATTTTATTTTAGGTTTACCTAAGACATCATGGGGAAAGGATTTAGTAATAGTTGTAGTGGATTGTTTTTTGAAAATTTCACACTTCATTCCATGCCATAGAACTAACGATACAAGCCATGTAACTGATTTGTTGTTTAAGGAAATAGTTTGATTGCATGGGATTCCTAAGAGCATTGTTTCTGATCGTGATGCTAAGTTTCTAAGCTATATGTGGAAGACTTTATAGAAGAAGCTTGGAAATAAGTTGTTATTTAAAAAAGCTTGTCATCCATAAATTGATAGGCAAATTAAGGTGATGAATAAAACACTTTTAGCTTTGATTAGGACAATGGTAACAAGAACCTAAAGAATTGGGATGAGTGCTTGACATATGTAGAGTTTGCTTACAATCGTAGTGTACATAACACTACTGAGCATTCTCCTTTTGAGGTGGTCTATGGTTTCAACCCAACTACACCTCTTGATTTAGCACCAATACTAATTAGTAAAAGAAGTTGTATAGATGGAGTTAAGAAAGCTTAAATGGTGAAGAATATGCACAAGGACGTTAAAGAACATATCGAGAAGAAAAATAAAACTTATTAAAGATTGACAAACAAAAAAAGAAAGCGAGTTTTATTCAAATCCAGAGATCTTGTGTGAATTCATCTTTGCAAGGAGTGGTTTCCTAATCAAAGGAAGTCTAAGTTGATGTCATGGGCTGATGGTCCCTTTAGGGTCCTTGAGAAGGTAAATGACAATGCTTACAAGCTTGATTTGCACAAAGAATATAATGTGAGCACTACATTCAATGTTAGAGATCTTACACCCTATTTGGATGACACCTTGGATGATGGAGATGGTGTGGATTTAAAGGTAAACCCTTCTCAATAAGAGGGAGATGATGTACCACATCATGGTTAGCCCAAGGTAGTAGGCCCAAAAGAGGAGAAGTTTGAGTATACAGGCCCAATCACATAATCAAGGCCTAAAAGAGTCAACTTGTTGTATCATGTGCTTAATAAGGAAGATCGTTGAAGATTTTAAAAGTCTCCTTAAGCAAGAAAGTCAGTAGCATCCAAATTAGAAAAGTTTTGGTGTGTAGATTAAGTAATAATCTCTAAGGATTTTAGTTTTTTTAGGAAGGTTTTAATTTCTTAGCTTGTAAGGAAATTACTTCTATTGACTATTTTATCTTCTTTGTGAGCATGCAATATCTTAATTAATTATTTAGGATTTAGTTTCATTTTCTTGTAAAGGATTTTGGCTAAATCCTTTAATATAAATAGGGAACATATGCATGTTTTTGAGGCATTCAAATTGAATCAATAAAGCAGCCGATTGTCTTTAGTTCTTTTCTCTTATCCAAGTCTTTTTGGTAGCAAGTTTGTAAGACTTATCTTTTAGGTTTCTCATTCTAAAAGTAGCGTCCAATCCTTGTATTGATTGTAACGAGGATTCTTATCAATTAATCAAGGTTTATTCCTTCCATCCTTTCAACTTTCAGATTTTAAATTTTAGTTTCTTTTATTTTTGTTTTTTACCATTAGAAACCTATTTCCATTGAGTTTTATTCTTATAAGGCTCACCATCGAATTCCATCAAAGGATCAACTTGCGCATGTTTAACCAATCTGAAAAATTCAAGAAAATGGAAACAAAAATCATACCTCAAATTAAGATTGTCAAGATCCTCGATTAGATTCGATCTTCACTTGTTCTTGCACATTGAGCTTGGTTATCGCAAACCAAAGCTGTCTAATTATCCAACCTCCAACGATAATCCACATAGGTGACTCGAAAAACTTTTACTAAGGCTAGGATCGTGTTTTATCTAGAGCCATGCTACTAGCTTAAGTTTTATAAACCTTTCCTTTGATTAAGCACCTTTGCCAT
>JBBYHO010145768.1:0-10318 GCA_038382025.1 Adansonia gregorii | reverse complement strand
GTTTAATTATGTACAAAGAGCAAGAACTCAGCAAAATATATGAGGAAGAGATTTAAAGGGTTGAAAGTGGAGATGAAAGAGATGAGAAAAGAGCAGCAAAGCATTAAGGGGGAGCAAAAGCAAGTTGAAGCAAAACTCAAAGCACTGGAAGAAGAATGCGAGCAGCTCCGGAAGGAAACTAACCATATTATCCGACAAAGTGCCAACACTAAAATCCGTCTCGTTCTGATGTTCAATATCCTAAGGGCACGAGAACAAGGCGATTTCACCAAGGCTGCTCGATTAACCCAGATACTTCGGTAAAGGCAATCCCTTTCCATTTCTTTTTCTTTTTCTTTTTTCCCCCCTTAAATTTCAATCGGTAGCTTTTGCCTGACATCATTGTTTTTTCTTGCTCCAGTGATAGTAGCCAGATATAATTCGCCAAACTGAAGCATCGGGCCTGCAGTAGTTCAAAGATCAAATTCGAATTTTCTTTTTCAAGGAGATGGTATTGAATTTATCAAAAAAAAAAAATCAGATTAAGCCAGAGAAGCTTAATTGGAGGACAGTTTTACAAATCTTATTTTGATTATCAAACTTAAATAATATTTTCTTAAAGACGTATTTTTATAAAATTTCCTATATTTGGAGGGTTGTTTCAAGTATCATTTATGTATATTTCTACCATTTCTATGTGATCGAATTCGGAATTTCATTTGTGTTGTATTTTTCAATTAAGTGGATTTCTTTGACAACAGTTTCCTCTGGAAGGCTAAATTTGAAATAAGGAATGGAAATTTATGGATATTATTATTAATTTCCTAATTAGTCTTATGTTAGTTCATGAACTTTGTGGCTGAAATAATTAGAAGAAATTACCTTATTCATGATTAGTAGATATTTTGAAATTTATAAATGAGATTAATAAAGTGCAATATACTAATTGAGTATATTTAAGAAATTAAAAAAATTAATTGAAAAAAAAATATGACATGCGGTAATATTTTAATTTTTATTTTAAAATTAAAAAAGTGAAGTTTGTTTTGTTCATCATCCTTCCTTTGTAATCTCCTGCTTTATGTTTACTCACTTTCAATTGTAATCATGAGGTCCATTTTACACAAACTAAAATAAATGAATGAAAGAAACTTGTTGAAATCACTGAGAAGAATAAAAAGTTAAAAAGAGTAGAAATTAACAATAAAATTAATATTTCCACCAAAAAATAAAATTAAAAATAATAGTACCCTCAGGTTGCATTGCTTGTAAGAACTTGAAATTCAAAAAATAAATTTAGATTTTAAAAATAATATAAGTTATATAATAGAATATATATATAAATGTAATATTAATGATTATTTTTCAAATTAATTGATTTACCATATACTTTCAAATATACTTATTTACCATATATTTATTTAATGGTGAATCTTAAATTTGAAATTCATGGTTTTATAACTTTCAAATAAATAATTATGTTGAAACTCAATTAATCTACACATAATGTATGCATTACAATTAACATAACAATTGAAATCTAAATCTAAATTTTTAAATTCACATTCTCAAATATAGTATTAAAATATTATTGGATACTCATAATTGAGGTATGATTAACAAGAAAAGAAAAAGGTCTTTGTCCAAAACACTTGCTCATGTATACATGAAAATAAAGTTCCTTATTTTGAAGAAAATCTTGCAATGTTATAATTCAAGATAAGCATTAAGCAAGGTATGTGTATAATGAAAAAGTAGGTTTTTTTTAATTCAATTATTATTATTATTATTATTATTATTATTATTATTTTCCTAAATAGTCCGATTAAAAACTATTTCAGTTGGGAAGGTTACAATTAAAAAAAATGGCAACAAAATATAAAAATCCCAAAAAAAAAGGCAAAAAAAAAAATCGAAATACTGTGCTTGATTTCCTTTGCAGCAGATCCCAAAGAACTTAAACTTCATAATCATGGAAGCCAACCAGATTCATATAATTCATTCCAAACCATGAAACAGATGGATTCAACACTATAAACTGTCCCAGATGTAGAAACTCCAACCTGAATAAAATTTTGACAAGCCCCAAAGGCATCTTTCAAAGCAGAAACTCTTGCTTTTACCACTCATCCTATACTAAATTTTGACAACTTTTTTCGTTCTATACAATTATCAAACAGATAGACAACACCTTTTCACTTAAATTCAGCTAAAATTGAAGAGAAAAAGGAAAACGAGAAACAACCCCCACTTCGAACTAGAAGAAAACTACGAACTTCAAGAATTCACACTACAAAAAAAAAAAAGGGATTTTAGCCACAAAATTTGCGACGAAAATGATGATAAAATTCGTGGTTAAAACAATTTACGACGAAAATTGTGACGAAAAAATTTTTGTGGCGAATTAAGCGTCGCAAAATTTAGCGACGAAAAAAATTTAATTTCATTGCTAATTTGTGACAATTTTTTCTAATGCAAAATTTGTAGCAAATTTGGGACCAAACCTCCTTGTGGAAATATTCATCGCTAAGTGGTGACAAAATATTTTGATGCAAAATTCATCGGTAGTTAGTATTCGTCACAAATTCAAGAAGAATTTTTTTGTCTCAAAAATTATTGCTATTTAGCAATGAAAAAATATATGGCTAATTAAAAATGAAATTAACGACGAATTTTACAATAAAAATATAGCGATGAATTTTGCGACGAACATTAATCAGAGACAAACTTAGTGACGAACTTTTGTTAATTGATGAATATATTTGTGATACCTTTTACAACAAACTGTTTAAAAATGAATTTTGCAACAAATTTGTATTAATTTGTGAATATATAATAAAATTATTTCTTATATTTTTCAATTTTAAACTAATTAAAAAGAAAATTGATTTGTAAAATTAATATTTAATTAAAACATTATAATAATATCAAAGAACAAATTACATTTAATTAAAATATCCAAAATACTGAATAAAACATCTATTAATATTGAAAATCCCACATAAAAGCCTTCAAACATGTTGCTTAATCAATAAAGCGATTAATTATATCATCCTCATCACTAATCTCATTATCAATGCGTCGCTTATCATTGTGCCCATCACTCAATTGATGAGTAGGAGGTGGGAGAGAAGGAATCTGATCGTGATTGAGGTTAAGATATTGCAAGATGAATTCTGTTCGAGACTCTAAAGATTTATAATGTTCATTGACCTCTCTAATCTTTTTGTGACTTGAGTGATTCATATTGTTGCTTGACTTCTCTTGTTTCATCTTCCTTCTACAAGTAGATTTTTCAATTGGCTCAGTTCTTGGGTCATTTGCTCCTCTATTTGTGTCCTTTTCAAAATAGCCACGTTAGTAGATGAAGTTGAAGCAGCTTTTGTTGTGTATGTCCTTACAAGGATCCCATCCCAAATATTTTTCCTCCTTTTATCCCACTTGATGCCTTTACCCATAATACCATGCTATCAACTGATGGCTCAGACGAAGCAACACCATCATCACCACTAGAACGAGCCATTAAAAGTTCATCATATTTGTCCTACATTAACAATATGGACAAAAATAAATTAACTTTATATATAACTACCATAAATATTAAAAGCATTCATGGATTTGATTCTAGTTTCCATAAGGTTCAAAGCATCATATTACGTACCTTAATAGCATTTGCTCTATCACCACTCCATGTCTTATCTTTTTTATGAAATGTGCGTTCAAATGTAGCTGTATATGTAGGCTAAGTCCCCAATTTAGCTACCTATAAAATATAAAAAATGAGTAATTGGATTAAATTAACTTTCAACATGTTTAACACACTTACCATTCTTTTCTATGCCCGGCGATATTGATAGAGCCCCCAGCATATGTGGCAGACCCTTCACCAGAATTAGAAGCTCGATTTTGCTTGCTCTTCTTAGTTTCCCAAATTCTTTTTTTTTAGGTCCAATTCTCATCTGTAATAAAATTTGGCTTTTGTTGACTTTTTTTTTGCTTTATTCAAGATATTTCGTATGTGATCACCGACTTTTTTCTTGAAAATTCTTTTTACTTCATTCTCATCTATTTCATCGAATCTAATCATCTACTACAATCAATAGAAAAAAAAGATGACTTTCTTTGCATTGAAATTAATTTGTAAGAAAATGAAACGACAAAACTTACCTGAAACTCATTCCACCACAAATCCTTAACTGCTTTTAGATTGTTAGAGTAAATGATCCACTGCCCCCCAATGGTTATCGACTATTTTTTAACTTGCCTCACAACATATGTAGCATCCGTGAATCTGTAAACATGTTAGAAACAAAAATGATTCTTAGGATAGTTAAAAGAACTATATTTCCTTAATTTGGTGAATTAAATACTTACGAATCTCCATACGGGCATATCATGGGTCAGGTATCTTCTTCGCCTATGTTTCCCTCATCATTTGAATGTTGCACTGAAGAAGGTGGAACTAAAGCAGAAAGGTTTGAGATAGATTCAATTCGCATGTGTCCAAGTTATCCCCCTAATATGTTGTTCACAGTTAGAGGAAAGGGGCATGGTTTCATGTTGTCCACTATTGTATAGTTGTTACAGGTTAGATGAAGAAGAAGGGGAAAGGGGCACGGATGGGGCCGGGGACAAAGAAGAGGAAGGAGCTTGCCTCCTTTGTAAAGTTCCACCATGCTTGTGACCTCCACGTTTATACGAACAAGTAAAAAGGTTAGACAAATATAGAAAATAATATGAAGATGTATTAAAGATATATAATACATTGCAACCATAGACACACGATGAATTAGAAAAAGATGTGACCTTTGAAAGAGAGATATCCAATTAAAATGATTGTGGCAGAGATTGATTAAAGGATGCATGGAACAAATTTAAAAGACAAACGTAATGGCATAGTTCAAGAATCATAAAATAGAAGAATGCAAAAGATAAACTATTAAATGGATAAATGTCAAATTTGGAATTAATGTACTTACTTATACAATATGGAATAGAAATGAGTAGAAAAGTTGATCTCAACAAGTAAAGCAAAATCAGCTCATAAACAAGAATGAAGTATTAGAAAGCATATAAGGATCAGCTTTTTTTCTATTTCATGCTTACAAGATGATAAATGGGTTATGAAATTAATATTACAATTCTTTATAGTCAATATTGAATTTTATAATTGCTTAGATTCGTGTCAAATCTCAAATTTCACATGGACACAAGAGAATCGACTGGATATAATTGTGAAAATGTGATAATTTAGGTATGTGGAATGCACTTCGGCAGCAATTCAAGGCCTGGAATTATTTCAAAAGCTGCATTCAAGTTACAAAAACAAAGAAATAGAAGCTTGCATTAACAAAGCTCATTCAAAGTACACAACTACCTGATGGATCATGGTATCTTTTTCTGCCATACATTTTATTCAATCTGAGGAACGAAATTAATCAAAAAACAAGGTTGATATCAAAAAAATTAAAAAAAAAAAGAAAAAAGAAGATACATGTATAAATATTCTACATAGCAACAACAACGCATTCATTTGGCAACTTTTGCATTGTTATTTTTTTAATTAATTCATTGTGATAATAAGTGAAGAACTGATATTTGCACACAAGTAGTAACACATGTCACGATAAAATTTTAAATTTATATTTGTTATTAAGGGACATATATTAATTGTGTAACATGAATCAGGTATGGGTCATAGGGAGTTTGCTTTCTATATGGAACATGGTTTGGGATAAAGGGCTTGGTGGCTGGTTGAAGGACCTATCACAATTGTAATAGTATTAGAAGGGCATGTGATTTCTTACTGTCCAAGCAGCTTGTTCTGGCAGTTAGGGAGAAAGCTACCTTTCCAGCCAAAAACGGGTCACAACATTTAAAATAAATTAATATTAGTGTTTCAATTTCAAGCTTTCCAAGTTCTTTTCTAACCAAACAAATCAAATTAGCCCCTTATGCTGCATTTTTTAAAAAAAAATTCAATGAAATTACATAATTTGAGTTTTCCTACTCTCCAAACAAAGAACAAAGGGCAAAAATCAGAGAGAATCATTGATTCTTTAATGTTTTTTTCTCCCTCCAATGTGCACTAATCTCCTCCATGGAACACAACACTTGCACCATATCTATTGACAAATTTACTGGTTTTTTTACATATAAAATAGACATGTATTTTCACTAAACAAAAAATAAACATAGAAAGTAGAATTAGACATATGCGATTTACATTTTATGGCTGATGAAGGATGGTTAAATGACGAAATTTTCTAAATTGAAGCTTTTATGATTTAGACAATTTTTTTTAATTACTGCAACATAAGTTCTTTAAAGGCACTTTATTTTTGGGTTTACTGCAACACATGACTTTATTTTTGTTGTGAAGAAAGTTTAAATTGTATGCTTTTCCTCTTAATGTACCTTACAATGATATGAATATGGTTTTCCAAAACAATATCAGAAGCAAAGCAACAACAAAATGGAACAGCAAAATCAAAAAGAAAAAAAATAATAAACTGACCACGCAGACCAAATTATCAGTAAAATGAAACAACAAATCAAAATTAGGGAAAGAAGAAAGTAACCATCCTAGTAAAATGAGACTGATTTAGCTTAAAGGTTGGTTTTACTGCAAGATTTTCTTTCCAACTAGGAGACAATTTGAAGGAAGGGTTGTGAGAAACCTTTACATTTTTTGTTTGCAGCAGTGTTTTGCGATTATGGGTTTTTTTTCAGGATTTTCAACTTGATATGACATCTTATGGCAGTGGGCTTTTTCCTGTGGGCTTCATGGTAGTGGGCTTATGGCAATAGGCTTATGGCAGTGGATGGCAGTAGGCTTTATGGAAGTGGGCTTTATGGTAGTGGGCTGATGGCTGTGGATGGTAGTGGGCTTATGGTAGTGGCTCTTATGGCAATGGGCTTTATAGCAATGGGCTTATGGCAGTGGTCTTGTGGAATTGGGCTTATGGCAGTGGGCTTTTTGTTAATTAGAGACTAAGCTTTTTGGCCCAACTCTGATATACTTTTTGTTAATTATATTTAATTAAATTTTATTATTAGTCTTAAAATAAATTTATGGATTGAATTATTATTTGATTAACTTGTAACACTTATTTACTAAGTCACTTTAATATTAGTATAAATTTATGAAATTCGATAAGTATTTTTAAATTCAAAATGATTTTAAAAAGGCTTTTTGCGAATTAAAAAAATAATACTTATCACTAATTAACAATTATAATCTCATTTACTCTTTTTAAAATTAATGAGTCTAAATATGCTCACATCACTAACCAATACCTATACTTCTTTTATCAAAATTTTAAAATATAAATAACATATTTTTAATATTTATACTTAGCATTTATATAAATTGTTTAATACACTTAAGAATTAGTCTATTTTATTTTGGATTTTTTTGTTCCTTATATTTTTAAATCTCAATATTTTAGATTGAGCATTGCAAAAAATAAAGCAGATGTTAAAATTTAGATGAATTATAATATTAAAATAAGTGTTAAAGCTTTAACGCTTTTCACCTGTATCAAAAACACTTAATAAAATGATAACCAAAAAAGTTTGGCACTCATAAAAATATGGGTGGCAATTCCATGTTGTTCAAAACTCATTTAATGGTCTAATCTTCATTGTCATCTTCATCCTCATCATCAGCCTCATGTTCATGTTCATGTTCATCATCATCCTCATCATCTTCATCATCATCCTCGTCATCAAATTCTTCAACACCTTTTAAATTAGATTCACGAATTTTAATTGGATCTATGTCTATCATAGCTCCACATGGATCTCGTAAAGTTGAAATGGTATAATCCTCAACTTCAACTGTGTTACTAACTTTCTCTTGTTGATATGCTGTATCCTTCTAGTGTTCCTCAATTTTTCCTCGTGCTTTGGTTTTACATATGGCCCACCAATCAGCTTTGTCATGTTTTAAGCTAGGATATGATGCATAGGACACTTGAATTGCTTGTTGTGCCAAGATAAATTGTTCATATTTCACATATCTCTTCTTGTGAGTTATTTCAACCAAATTAAACTTCTTATGCACATTCATTCCTTTGACTGGGTCGAACCATAAGCACTTAAATAATACAACCTACATTAATGGTCTTGCATACACTATCTCGATGATTTCATCCAACAAGCCATAAAAATCATCTTTTGCACTTCCATCATTGGATGACTGAAACACACACCACTATTCATTATGGCTTTCCCTATTCCATATTCAGAGTGTGAAAATTATACCCATTTATGAAATTTGTTGGCCAAGTTTGTACCCCAGAATTTGGACCCCATGATAGATGATAGAGCAATCTTTGCTCTTCAACTTGTTCATGATTGCTGTGAACCTAAAATAATACACATAAAATTAATAATATAAGATTTAATTGACGAGTTTTAAATTTTAATAAGTTGATTTTGATCCATAGGTAACTTACATATGTTTTGAACCATGCTACAAATTCTTCATCACACATATGGTCAAACTCATTTGGTGGTAATCCATACATTGAAGTTTGAAAAATCCTATCAACAAATATGAGTTATATATTAGAAAATGTTTTATGCACACACAATACATCTATTTGCAAATTTAAACTTACTCGAAGTATGGTTGCACTTTTGGACAGTTTAGTAAAATATATGTATGGGCTGCCCGCCATTCTTTACCTGTTAAATAACGAAACTTACATGTGCCACTTGGACGACCAAGATAATTGAAAATAGAGAATACTTTGTAACTGGGATCAATAGGGCCCTCATCATTTCTTCCTGCTTTCCGCCTCTTACACTGCACGTGAGGCTCAAAATAGTATGATGCAAACGTTGTCACTTCTTCCACAATATATGCGTTACAAATTGAAGCTTCAACACATGTCTTATTCTTCACTTTTTTCTTTAGATGATATAAGAATCTAGTTGCAATATAAAGGAGTTTATCAAAACATAAGATATAATTAAGTATTTTACATTTTATCAAAAAAAATATATTACCTCTTGAATGGATACATCCACCGAAATTGGATGGACCAGCCACTTTAGCCTCATAGGCAAATGAACTAAGAGATGCTCCATGGAATCAAAAAATGATAAGGGAATATCCTTTCTAAGTTGCAAAGAATGACAGGGATATCTCTCTCTAGTTTCACAATGTATGATACTTTCAACACTATTGAGCAAATATCATGAAGAAAAATACTTGACTCTGTTATGGCGCCCCATACAAAATTTGTTAGAAGTTCTTTGAATGCTATTGGGATTAGTCTTTCCATAAATATGTGAGAATTATGACTCTTTAAACTTGTCAACTTACATTCATTCAGATTAACACATTTCCTAGGTTTTAGGCATATCCATCAGGAAATCATACAAATTGTAATTATTCACAAACAACCCGTCTTTGCTCTTTGTTCAATGTATAAACTGCTTTTGGTTTTGGTCCCTTATTGGTTGCATCAACATCTAGTGTAGGCTGATCACAAATAATTTTCATATCTTTTCTTGCATTCAAGTTGTTTTTTGCTTTTCCAATAACATCCATCACAGTATTTATGACATTATCAAAAACATTCTTTTTTATATGCATGACATCAAGATTATGATGAATAAGGTGGGTTTTCCAATATGGTAGATCCTAAAATATACTTCATTTAGTCCATTTATGCAATTATTGTACTAAGAGGGCTTTCAACAATGGTTGGAAAGCCATACACTCATTTCCAAACTTGATCACCGGTCAGCCTCAGTGGTGGAGGTGTTATTTCAATCCTATTTTTGATGACCTCTTTTTTATTTTTCTGAATGTATGATTCATTGGCAAAAATTATCTGTGACAGTCAAAATAGCTAGTCTTCTTCCCATGTTTTAATCTGAATGACTTTGATCTTTCAATGCATGTCGGACATCCTAAAATCCAAACTTTACTCCATCCAGGTAACATTCCATAAGCTGGAAAGTCATTTATCATCCAAAAAAAAGCAGCCTTCATTACAAATGTCTGATCAGTAGAGACATCATATGTAGGAACACCATCATCCCATAGTTGTTGCAGCTCTGCAATCAATGGTTGAATTTTGTGGGCCAGGCACGATCAATGTTAAAAGCATATAAGTTGTCCTCATATACATACCAGGTGGAAGATTGTACAGAGTTAAGATAATCGGCCAACATGAATAAGCTTTTCCCGATTTCTCAAATAGGGTAAACCTATCAGCACAGAGACCTAACCTGATATTTTGAGGCTCCATGGGAAACGTAGGATATATTCTATCAAAATGTTTCCATGCCTCTGAATCTTAAGGATGACAGATTAAAC